>OOFE01017749.1:0-25774 GCA_900323365.1 Monocentris japonica | reverse complement strand
AAAGCGTTCAATTCAGTAGAGGCTAGTGGTAATGTTTCTCTCCCAGTAGAAATGGCTGCTGTTTGTTCAATTGTTGTGATAGATTGATGTAAGGTGGGAAAAGATGGGCTTTTATGCACCTTAAAGATGGGAACAGAAAAGTCTTTATGAGAAGCAAATGGTTCAGCGTTCAGTAGTGGGAGACGAGTTTTGCGGGATGTTTTTTCTCTCTTTTCGCAAAGCTTTCCCATGTATTCAGTCTGTTAAGCAAGATGCAATTAACCCCAAAAGGGTACCTTTTCATCATTATTTCACAAAGCCTGCCCAGTATATCCTGAGTAGCATTGTTCCATTAGAGTTTCAACAAGTGGTCACACTGATGGCCTGTTTTCAATTTACACAGCAATCAAAATGGCCACCACTTCACCTCACAAAAATGTCCACACAGATGCTAAAGGGAATCAAAGCCGAAACTCATCATTGTTATAGATGTTTATGTATTTTTTCAGTGTGTTTCTGTCCTGTTTTATGATTTAGCAGAGAATACAGTACCTTCCATTAGTGTCTCAGTATCTTGATTTGTCTTGCTTTTTCTTTTTTTCTTTCTGTTCCTTCCCTCCCTTCCTCCCTCTCTCCTCCTGTGCACCATCTGCATGATGCTTTGCATCCAATCTGAGGAAAGAGTGCTCTATTCTCTGCTGTGGTGGGAGTCCTTGTGGAGTGTGTGTGTACATGGCTGTGTGTATATGTGTATGTATGTGAGTGTATGTGTGTGTATATATGTGTGTTCATAGCCATCACAGTCACTCTCAGCTCATTACCTGACATGATGGATGGAGCTGGCGCCATTAAACAACGCCCAGCCTGGGACGCCTGGCACCCTACAGCTGGCACTGAGTAATGGGCATGGTGGTTGCGCCACGCTTGGAAATACCAGGGAGTCCTGTGTGGGTGTGACTGCAGTCATCTCCATAGCTATGCTTCCTGATTCTGTCCAACCCCACCTGCCACCTGCCTGCCCTGCGGATGCCATGGGTAGTTCTGGGCAGGCATGGTTGGATAGCATGGGAGGTAGTGTTTGTATGACTATGTCATGGAATTGGCAGAGTGGGCAGCAGAGCAAACCCACTGTGTTACTGGGTTTGCAGACTGACCACTTTTATTTTTGGATGAGTGCATTGCATCTGGTTTGTTAGTTGGGAATTTCTAACCTTTCCATCAAAGATGGTGGTGATCCTGACACCTCACCTTACATCATTTCACACAAGCACATTTCTGAAGCAGTCGGAATACTGTATAACCTCCCCCCACTCCCATTGCCTTTCCTTCCCTTTGACTGTTTGTGTGCTGTGTGCTTTATTTGTGAATACTCATTATTCTGCTGTGCCCTGTTGTTCTTTAGGACTTTGTGTGTGTGTGTGTGTGTGTGTGCACGCGTGCATGTGCATTTAGATTGTCCTCTCCACATATGCTGTTTCTGATGTGAGAATACATTGAGGGGCTCTTGAGTGGAAGCCTGGATCAGGAGCTCAGTGGAGTTACTATGACACCAGACACAAGCACCACCACTCCAGCAGCTTCTTCTGTTTCTCCATCCTCCCCTGCTGCTCTCTTCTCAATCAGCCCAGATTTGCTTCATGTTGTTTCTCTTCTTCTATCTATCCCTTTTCCCTGTTTCCTTTAGTTTCTCTATACACTCTTTCATTTAGTTGAGTTTCTGTGTGCCACTTTGGATCAATTTAACAATGTTTTCTTGTTCTTTCTTACTCTTTCTTCCTGTCACTGCTTCTATTTATTTGTATTTTTTGTTTCATATTTTAACAGACAACCGCCGCGCAGTCCTGGAAAGGTCTCGTTCACGCCACAACGCAAATCCCCAGGCTCGATGATCACCCGCGCCTACCATAAGACGCTAGATAAGTGCCAAAGAGGCCGGCGAGGTGGAGACCTGGAAGACATCTAAAGGAGGGACAGACCACCACTCGTGGCACATGTGCACACACACCTTCCCCTACACACACACACACACACACACACACACACACACAGCCAGGTTTGTGTGAAACAAAAAGACCTAATAAAGCCACACTAAACTGAGGGGATGAAACTACAGTACACACACAGGACATTCAATAGTAGTACGCCTTACATATTTATTCACTACTCTCTCAACACTCTATATCTAAATGTGCTGTCTAGAGATGGGATTGTTTTTTTATAATTGTTTTTTGCTTTTTAAATTGAAAGGTGTTCATTGCTCAAATATCCAATTAGGTTCTCTCAATATATCTGCCATGAGCCTTCTTATACAATTGCTTTTTATTGGTCAAAATACTATAGCTGACATCCATGCATATTGTTGTAGAAAATAGACATTCCTCCGAGAGGGACTGCACCTTAGCCAGCCAGAAGACCTTTACTAACCACGCATACAGTACATCTCACATAGGGTTACCCGGCCGGCTGTCCTTCAACTGGAGGACCTGGGTTCAAGCCCCAAGTATCTATCTAACCAGCTCTAAGGGTGCTGCTCTGACCTGAGGGATCAAAAAAGACAATTTCCCCTTGGGGATCAATGAAGTATTACATTATTTGTATCATTATTATTATTAACGCCAATTATTTCCTTAAGCCCACATCCAAACAATTTCTGTCACCACAAATGTAGTATGTGTACCATAACATGAATCCAGATTAATAATTCAACTGCATTACATATCCCACAAAACCACAAGAGCTGCATCTTGTCCATGCAAATATTTCAGAGCATGTGACTCGTGGATCTGCATGACTGTAATCTTGATCTGGATGAGATGCATTTAATGTATTGTTTTGTTTTACTCATGCCTTCGAGTGCTGAGGTCCCGGGGACTGTTTATGTGGAAAGCTGACATATTCCTAAGTGCATATACCTGCATACTCTCTGAGCTGGCAGGAGCATCGGCCAGAGAAATTAGAGTAAGGCTGTGAGCTTTTCAGAGGTCACATAGGTTTTCAGTGGGGGGAAACCATTGTGAAATATTTTCCATTTAACCCATTCTACATTCAGATTATACAAAGACATTACAATGCTTTTAATTGGAATCTATTTCCATCCAGCATTTATTTTTTATGTGAAGGCTCTATGTTTTTTGGTGAAAGCTTTGGGTAGCTAAGTGCTTCATAACTGTTTCACTAACACTTTACTTCTCACCTGCTCAGACTTTGACCACTAACACAAATGCACGAGGGTCAGTGAGTGCATGTGGTCAAGTACAAAATAACGGAAACTACCCTTTAAGCTTTGTGCCTCTGTAAGGACCCATTGCCAAACATTTTTTTTCCTCTTCACATTTAGTATTTATTCATATATTCAAGCCTAGGGCAGCCGTGTCCCCTCAGTGCCCAAACAGTAAGCAGATGCTGCTAAAAACAACCATTTCATCCACATGGAGAGTGGGTATAGCCAGTGGAATAGACTGAGGGGAAAAGTAGACAAGATGGTGACTGTCTTAGCAAGTGAGTTTCCACACACCCTCCAATTCCCCACTGCTAATGGCATAAGTGACCATTTTACCAGAACGTGATTTGCTTCAGTAATACCGTAACTGAGCTCTAGGCTGTGTGTGTGTGTGTGTACGTGGGCGTGTGAGTGTGAGCCAACCCAACAATCGGAACCGGAACCCAGGCAAAATAGGATTCAGTGTGCTTGACTCCTGGGCTGGACAGATTGAGAGATTTCATTTAAACAATCTGACAGAGCTGTTTGTGATGTGTCTGTTTTTTGATGCCTCTTCTTCTAGCCCACATGGTCAAAAAAATACAATTTTACACATCATCTCAGTTCAAGGTGCATCAATAATGCCCCAAGACGTGCATCCCTGCATATTCAGCTAGACAATAAATCTCTTCTGAATATAAGGTTCGAGCAGTCGCACAGATGACTGCATAGAGAATTCATTTTTCTCCATAGATTGGGCTTGTAAGCATGTGTTGTACACCTGAGAGATGGCTCCAGGAGATCCAGTGCTGCCAATGGTAATGATTTGCTTTTCTTATTACAACTTGCCCTTCGTCCCTCATACTCTATACATGCCGCAGCAGTAAGAGATGGCTGCTGGTGCCTGCTTGACTTTATTACAATATCTATTTCTCTTTGAGTAATTTGACTGACATTTTGACAAGTCTTTATGAAAACATGAAACTGGATACTTCTTGTTTTGTTTTATATATTAAAGGGAGAACAGATCTCTTTTAGTCAAACTATGGGTAAATATTGTACAGAAGTAAAAACCTTGATTTGTACGTTAGCCTTTTTCTTTTTTTTTTTGTAAGTCATTGATCCAGTTAAGGGCAGTCATAAAGAATAGCAGATTGTTATGTGATTACAAATAATAGGCATATGACATTGCTTGTCACATTCTCAAGCATCTTCAAAGTGGTTACATAAACAATAATGGATTTGTCTAAAAATCTTTGTAATGACTTCATTGCAGAATGAGATCAGGAGATCAAAGCTACAGTTGTAGCCATTGTAGAAGTTCAAATCATGCATGTGCCCTGCACCTATCCTGCATTAGGACTGTAGCGGCTACTACCGCCTATTATACAAAGTAGAACTGAATAGGAATAATGCGTCGCAAAACTTGAGGCAAATAGCCGTTCGCTTGACCAAATGGCTGAAAAGTGATAATCAGAGTTAAAATAATAATAATAATAATTATTATTATTTATTATTATTGTTATATTTCTCTTCATGAAAGAAGCTACAGTGCAGCAACCTGACAAGAGAGAAACTTCTGTGATGGCTCCATCTTTACATGATCCCCATAAGTGATTGTTGTATTTCCCTGTGTCTTTTAGGGTTCAAAAATGTGTTTTTATACAGACACTAACTAGCAGGAGAGTTTCAGGTGAAAGAACCTGTGAACTGTTCCACCATTTCGTGTGAAACAGGCCTCTGTGTTTGGGCCTATCCATCCCATTGTCTTTTAGCTAGTAAATAATAAACCAGTTATATGACTTGTGCTCATGGTAATTGTGAAAATGAGGAGGCAGGGGTATGAAAAAACTGTATGGTGCCATTTTGTTGGTGATTGGTGGCTAGCTTTTTAATTAAAAAGGTTTGCAATGGATCTTTACATTCACTGACGGTGCACTTTACCTCACTAGATACTCTGCCAAGGCAGAGAAAGAATTGTTTGATTTGAGTTGTTTGATTATGACATTGCCACTAACAGAGTGAACTATTTGCAGAGTGCTTTCTTTTGGTAAATAGTTCCCAGCTGCCACATATCCAATTCTTTTCCAATTTGTTCGTGCTTACAATTGCGATTTGTGGAAGACCAATTGTGGTCTGAATAAACAAACAGTGTTCATAATTGTTGACAAACGCTGTCCAACCATGAGGTTTAAGTTGCCATAGCCCTGCCTACCTTCTTGTTGTCATTGAGTATGTGTATTGTCTTAAGAAACATTTATATTTGTAACATCTTTTATTTTTATCCTTTAAGAAAATGAAAAAAAACAAAATGGTTATGCACACTGTCCCTGCATAGAATATGTAATGGAATGTCATACTAAATAATAACCACTTTGTTATATAAACTGATTTCTGAAAATATGTCTTGCATCTATGTCTTTATGCATTTACTTATTCACATGGGTGTCATAGGTATAAAAGTAATTCTTTATCAACCCTTGTTTACTAGACTTTCCTTTTTAATCTTCACCTGGCAAGGGAATAGTGGTCTACTATTTTGTCAAAAATTGCATTCCCAGTTTACATTCTGGCAGGGCAGAAGATACCTGCCCCATGCTGACTTAAGGACAGGGATTGCAGAAAGCTCTAGGTGTTAGCGCATGATGAATGGGACAGCTCCTACCTATAAATGCAACATATTTGGACCTTAGAGTCCCCACTCCTTTATCTTGCACAGTGTTAAAGGCAATGTGATAATGCTGTCATGTCCAAGAGTAGCTTAGGGAAATTACCATCAAGTCAGGAAACACCCAGAAAAATTACTTTTTCATTTTCTGGATTTAAATTTTCCCCTTTCAGACTACGTTTTCTTCTTCTAAATTAGGAGGGAGTGGTGCAAGTGGTTGATTATTTGCCCAGAGTGATAGGAAATGATTTAATATAATAACCTGGTGCCTTTTTTGTGATTTGATCCTGTGTAGATTTATTTGTTTATTATTCTTGCTCAGGGTCACAGGGGCCTGGAGCCTATCCCAGCATGCATTGGACAGAAGGCAGGAAAACACCCTGGACAGGTCACGGGTCCATCACAGGGCTAACACAGACAAACATACTCACTCTCACATTCATGCCTATGAGTCTCCATTCCACCTGACTTGCATGTCTTTGCACTGTCTGTGGGAGGAAACCCACGTGCACACGGGGAGAACAAGCAAACTCCACACAGAAAGGACTGGGGCTGCAGCTTGAACAGACTGACTGAGCCAATATCTTATTTGACTTTAGCATTTTAAGAATCCATGGAAGAACTGATGCTATATGAGTCTACGTTGTGTGTGCATGTGTGGGTGCTTGCATCTGTGAGATCTATTGTCTTTCCTGTTTCTAGGCCCATGTGTTTCTCCCAGCCTGGCTTTCTATGTCCCAGGAGTGTGTGTCAAATGGCAGGGCAGAGCTGTTCCTGTCCTAGCCCCTTAGTGTTACATCCCCATTCCTCCATGCAGCCCTCCGATGGCGTGTTCTCCCTGTGTGTGCGCCATGTCCCACTTCTCTGCTACAGCATGACATCATAAAATAAGGGCTGACATGGCAAAGTAACCCCTGGCCACAAGGGTCTCTCTTGCTCTCCCTGCGCGCACACACACACACACACACACACACACACACACACAGATTTCCATTCTGTGAATCCTGGGACTGATCTTCTCTGAGTCTTCTCCTCCCAGTGTGTAACCAGACAGATGGAGATTCATCTCTCAACAAGCTGTGATCTGTGTTTAGAGATGTGTGCTGCAGAACACAAATCTAATTAGGTTTATTGTTGATCTTGGGAGGTTAATTTGTCTTGGCTGCAAGTAAACATGCTGAAAGAGGCCAACCTAGTTCCTTACAAGGCAACAGCATTGCAGCTAGAAGGGCACCTTTTTATCTTCTTGACTTTCCAGGTGATTCAGAAAGATTATATCCTCATGCTATATTTGCTCTGGTGTAATTGCGCTTTGCACCGAGGGTGAGAGATCTATCTTGGTTGTAGTTGTAGAACTAGAAATGAGACACGGAAAGTGTGTTTTTATAATGAGCTTAGAGGTATCGTTGTGTGTATATGGCTGGAATTACTTGTTTTTTTATTTATTTCATTCTATGTTATTTTTACACCCCCAGGTAAGTTAGCCTGTCAGAGTCTGACACATGAGCAAAGCCCGCACACAACTTTTTCTCTTCTCACTCCCCCCCACCTTGCTCTCTTCACGGTGTGCACCGTCGTGTTTCTAATGCGCAGGCTGACAGATCAGTTGTCAACAGGAGCAAAACATAATTACGTTGCATTTTGCATTTCCACCTACTTGAGGATAGGCAAACATTATGGAGATGAGACAAAGCGGAGAGTAACGATTCCCTCCTTACCTGAGCTAATTCTGTCTGAGGCAAGTCTCACTCGAGCAGCATTTTGCACTTAAATACAAGGGTTTGATAAATGCATGTGTGTGTTTAGGGCAAATGGGTGTCTCAATAAATCTGTCTGTGAAAGAATTGTCTTGTCTAATGTTATGCAGGTGTGTGTTCCATAAACAGCTCAATGTCATTGAGATGCCGCCACTCATTTGAAAAAGCATTGCATTCTGCACCTCTCATACAGTATACTATAGATAGACATTATATTCTTTGTGATATCAATGGTGTATTTCCCCTCCTCACGTCACTCAAGGTCCAGTGTGTCACTTGTGTGTCTCCAGCCATCTCACTGACTATTGCATATTTGTGACTCTCCTCATGCAGACTTACAGACACTTCATAATCCCCACCAGACAGTCGAACCAACATTGATACGGCTTCTTTTCCTCACGAGTTGTTGCTGGGCCTGTCCGATTGGTCCTACTGGAATGTTAATAGTTACAGATCAATTGGCTTTTTCAGTACATTCATTTTTAAAAATGGCCCAGTAAGCAGATGCTTCTCTAGCATCAGCACACTTTAAGTGTTAGATAGAAATAGTCATTTTGTGCTGGATGAATGTAAAATATTACTATTGGACAATGAGTGATGGTGATATTAACCTAACCCAGAAACCATTATGATGGTTTTACATTGGTATGGATCAAATTCAGTCCTGCATATGAAAATAATAGATTACATATCATGTTTAGGACTCAGGTACTATTGTATTCAGCATGCCAAGACCATGTTTATAGTTTTGGACACCCAGCACCCATTCTGTTATCTTCCTTTCTCCGTCCCACCTCACCCCACCCATAACCAGGAGACATGGCTCCCAGCTGGGGAGGGTCAGCTCAGAGGAGACTTCAACCTGTCAGAAGAAATTCACATCCAGCCCCTGATGCCTCCCTTCACCGTCTAACCCTCAGTCTCTCACATCTCCCTTCGTCCCTCCCTGGCACCCATCAGTCCTCCTCTTCTCTCCTACCCTCCTCCCCTTGCCATTTGATTCAGATCACTGAGTCAGCCTCCATCTCCTTTGTCTGAGGCTCCATTTTGCCTGGCAGATGGACAGGAGGAAAGGAGATGGGCTCAAATTCAGGGGAATGTGCCTGTGTGTTTGCGAGATGGAGGGAGAGAAAGAAAGCGAGGAGGAGAGAGACTGAAACGTTTCTTGGAGGTAAAATGTCAAACTGCAATGAAGTGAGGAGACTTTTATCTGTCAAACTTGTGTGAGGTCTTGCCTTTCAGGGTACTGAGTGACAAGGCTGCAGTTAAAAGAGCTGAGATGAGAAAGTGAGGGCGACAGAATGAGTTTACCTCTCATTCAGTAAACTTCTCATAGCAACCTTACCTTAGCCAATGTGTGATATCAAACTTCCACTTCCTGTTTTTCTTTTTTGCTTCTACAATCTCAAAAGTCAAAAATCAATCAGCTAAAAAGAGTATGACAAAATAATCAACATTTGAGTTAATAAACAAAAAACAATATGTTGTTTTTCCTGATAATTTTAAGTCTTACAATATGTAACTACTCAAATAGTAGTTACAAATGGCTGACTCACTGTATACTCACTGACATGCCCTACATTGCTCTACTACTCTAAGCTCATGCTCTTAGCCCATGGCAATGCCTGCACACACAGCCCAGATGCAGGCCCAAGAATAGAGGAAGGATTGATGGATGTAAAAGGGAGGAAGGGAGCTAGGTAATTGAGTGAGTGCCCTTCTGGATGTGGAAGCCTGAATAAAAAGACTTTTATAAAAGCCTTTCTTAGGATCATTTCACTCAAAAGTACATAAAAGCTCTTTCAAAGTTTCTCTGTGTTCTTTGACCTCAACTGAAACGGTCCCTGCGGAGAATGCAGAAACGCAGAAACACTCACGCACTCTCTCTGAAAAAATTAGGATAAAAGGGTTGACCACACAAATACAAACTCTTGTGTGTACACACATACGTCCATGCACACACACAGACACACACATGGTATACACATTCATAAAAAATAGAGGGCATTCCATTCAGGCCCCTTAGCCGTTTTTTTTTAGACCCAGCATCTTAACCCCAGATTATTAATAATGCTCCAGTTGAAACATAACAGAACTTATTTTACACTGAAAGGTTCAAAGTGTGCAAGCAAGCAAACAAACATACAAGCAAAATAGGCTTTTATCTTTGTCTCCCTCAGCAGCAAATAATGACCTGCTAGCTAGCAGAATTGCCAGCAGACATAAAGGAGAGGAGAAACTTTTGGGGGGAGCAGGAGATAACATGGATGGATAGGGGCTGGTGTAATCACCAAACAAACACAAATATCAACAACTTTAGAAGATGTAATGCACAGATGTGCCTAGTCAGTATTGTGCTCATGGTATTTGCTGAACAAGTTGAGAGAAGTTGCTTCACTGTTTCATCTGTATAGTTCCTTCCAAATGTATCATGCCAATCTAGCATTCTTCTGAATGAGCCTGAGTTTAAGTTGAGCTGCTTATTTCAACACTTGACTCATTCACTCGCCCATTGAGTGAGCACTGTATGTGAGTCATAGCCACTCAGAAACCCACTGCTACCACCCTAGCCTGGGTAAATATGCACACAGCATGTCAGCACACAGGTGACACTGCCAACACATTTCCCCCTGACACAGAGACAATGTATGACAACACTTCCACCCCTTTCGCCCTCTTCCTCCTCTGTGCCTGTCCATGTGCCAGCCTGCTGTGGTGGCACGGTGCCTGCATTTGCCCACTCACCTGCCTGTGCCCACATGCCAGTGCTGGGTTTGTCAGTGTCACCGCACAGCTCCATGTGTTCAGCTAGCTCTGTGTTGTGTCCTTCTGGGGAGCGGAGGGAGTAGCACAAGGTGACTGTTGATATTAGGATGTAGCATTTGCTACGCTGTGGCGCCTCTCTCATTGGTATTTCATGTAGAGCGCTGACGCATTCGTCACGTTTCATAAACTTCCTTATTATTCACTGGCGGGAAGTAATTTTACCCTGACGCTCACAGACGCGAAACTGAGATAGAGAAAGAGGGAGGGATGACACTCTGAAATTCCTCTAATACATGAGCTTGTTTATGAGAAGAGCATGGTGAGTGGCAATCACCTCTCCATGCAACCCACATACACACACGCACACAAACTGAATTCTGTGAATCCAAGGAGTGATCATCTGCGAATCCCCACCCAGTTGCAGTTTCTCCGCCCAGGGTCTGGGAGTAATCAGCCGGCGTTCTGGAGGTTAGGCAAACAGAGTTGTCAGAGGAGTGACACATGCAGACGCTCGTTATGAGAGAAAGTCAGGGCTAAGGGAAGCGTGGACTTGGGCAATGAAATTCATCAGATGGTCAAGGAACCAAGTGGAATCCCATGGGTCCCATGGTGCTCTGGAAGCCACGAGGAGCCAAGGATTTGCTACTGCTGGTGTCAATGGTGCTAGATGAATTCCTTAAGTGCACAGCATATGCAGCAGGCAACTCTCTCCACACACATCCTTGTATATCTTTGTTTAGTCGCGGACTGTGCTTATAAAGCCCAGCGCAGCAGTGAGGCTTTTTCTCTGAGCAGGTGGCCATGTTGTACTGGGCCAAAAAGCATAAAAAAACAGCCTGCCCCTGGCAGCTGCCTGGCCGTAAAACACATTTATACCATGATGTCCGTGCTCATCCCTAAAGTGCACTTCAGGCCATGGGGCCAGGAAAGTGGTGCCTGGTATTTCAGATATATTCAGTCAACTCCTAAGCACAAGATGACAAACTTTGACCTTTAATACAAGGGCCTTTTTTCTTGTAAGAACTCAAGTTGTAAGATTATTATTATTATTATATTAATTATACAATATACACTCACCGGCCACTATATTAGGTACACCTGCTTGTTAACGCAAATAGCCTGCTCCTCCAAACAGCAAATCATGTGGCTGCAACTCAATATATAAAGCTTGCAGACATCATGAAATGGTATAGTTTTTTGTCTGACCAAACATTAGAATGAGCAAGCAATTTTGCGTGATCTAAGCGACTTTGACCGTGGTATGATAGATAGTGCAAGATGTGGTGCTTCCAGCATCTCAGAAACAGCTGCCCTCCTGGGACTTTCACACTCTAAGGTCTCTAGAGTTTACAGAGCATGGTGCGATAAACAGAAAACATCCAGTGAGCGGCAGTTCTGTGGCCAAAAACACATTGTCAATGAGAGGTCTGAGGAGAATGAGCAAACTTGTTCAAGCTAACAGAAAGGCCACAAATGCTCAAATAACAGCTCTTTACAACAGTGGTGTGCAGAAGGGCACCTGGTTGAATGCATGCTGTGAAGAATTCAGGCTGTTCTGAAGGCAAAAGGTACTAGATGGGTGTACGTAATAAAGTGACATGTGAGTGTATATACTGTATATAGCACCAAACAGTGTACAGTCAGAAACTTTTAAAACCTAAAACCCTGTGTGACTTTCTTACTCCTCCTCTATTTCCCTTGTTTATTTTCATTCCTGGACTTTGTTATTCCGTTGTAAAGTAAAGTGCCAGTGAAGTTGTCCCTAAGGTGGTGGATGCACTGGAGCATAAAGTGTGCCACAAGGTGGACGGGCGTATTAATGGAGTCCAGCGAGAACAGCTGACCTGTGAAGCAGTACGGTCAGCTGCTAGGTGAGTGCGCCACCTCCTTAAATCCAGAACAGGCGTCCCCTGTCTCTCTGCTCCCTCTCCCTCTTCCTCGCTCAGCCACTACTTCCTCCCTACTCTGCAGCACCCCTGCCACTGCTAATGGAATGTCAAATCAAGCTTTGTTACTAAGGGGTGACAGAGTGGTCAATAAGGTTTGGATGTTCCATCTAGTTAAGGTTGTAACCACCACTGTTTGTGCTCTCGTTTTGGCCCATAACAAATGAAGAATAATTTACAGTTTTAAGGATCACAGTCATGGTCCCAGGCTCAGTCAGGGATGCTGTTGGGTTGGATTTATGACCAACAGGAAGCTAAAGACCAATGTTATAGCCCGCTGGGATGCTATAATCTCTCTGTGCCCTGGATTTGTGGCCGTGTTTTGACCTTTCTACAACTAATACAAGTTTGAATTGATTTGTCTGTTTGAGGCTAATGAAAATGACCATATACAATGAAATATCTGGGTAAATGAAAAGATTGTCGATTGTTCATGTATATGTGATTGGGCAGGGCTAATTGAAAGGTTCTTTAGTTTGATTTTGCTGAATATGTGTGGAACGCCAGACGCTTTTCAGTAACGTAGCAACCACTGGTGTGAAGGCAAAGAGAATGCTAAAATGCACTGATCAGACAGAATATGTGTGTAAATACGTCTTTGCAGTTTTGTCACGATTTGTATTCCGACAGACAGTCTTAGGTCACCAAAATACATGTTATGTATCAGTCCCTGTGCCCATGTCTGAACCCACCTTGTGGAATTTGCTTTCAATAATGTATAAAAGAGGGCACAGGCTTTGCATGTATTGTCAGTACAAGGACATGATCCCTGACATCTCAAGCCTGTGTTGGGCTGATGCTGAATGATAATGGCCTCTCCCCCTTTTGATGAATTATTAAATTCAAATTGTTTTGCAAACAAAACATATTTGTTAACACAATGAAATCTGGATTGAAAGCGGGAGCTTTATCAATATTTAATTTTCGCTGTAGACAACAATATAGCCTTTGGGCAGTTTCTGGTACATAATTAATGAAAGGGCGACAGAACTAACAATACATTTAAAACAACCTCTGCTGTCATATGGGCACAGGTTTTAACATTGCAAACGACAATCTTGGAGTATTGACTTTTATCAGCTGTAGAAACATGTTTATGATTTAGAATTTACATTACAGAATAAAAAAATAGAAAATATATATTAGCACTCCACTGAGGAATTAATATCCATGCCCCCCATCTTCATCATAAACTTTCTATTGATCTCACTATGTTTTGACTTTTTGATTGATCAGATGTCAATCTCAAACTGCAATTATGGAGATATGACTTTGTGATTGGACTGATTAATATTTGATTTCCTGTTGAAAGGCCCCCCCCCTCTTTCTCCCTTTCTCTCCTTCTCTCTGGCATCAGAGCCAGTGAATGGTAAGTCGGCACAGTGAATATCAAGTGGCTGATTGGGGTTGTCACAGCGGAGCCCAGTGGACCCTAGTTGCCAGATGTGCTTGTCCATCGGTGTCAGCAGTAGGATTTGTCTCTTAGGTTTGCCAGGGTTTGTCGGGGTGGACAGACGAGGAGGAGGAGGTTGCAGAGCAAAGTGCTGTCCCTCACTAGGGCCTGCCACTCATACTATGTCTTTTTCTCCATTCATCACTGTCATTAGACTGCTGATTCTGTTATCTGACAACTATACCTGTGATACGGTGCCATTTCTCCCAGCGTTAAGGGCAACGGGTGCATTCACATGCCACAAGTTCCACCTGAAATAAATCTCTCACAACACATGCCTTTGACAGACATTCCTTGACAGCCTCTTTTGTAATGATAGCACAAAGATTTGGCTCAAATAGCCACTAAAAACACAATTTGTCCCACCGGTTTATATCCCTGAGGATTACTGAGGTCGATAAATGCATCTCAGGAATTAAAGAAGGACGTTTTTTGTGCTATTGATTGTGTTTGTTGTGGGATGCTATTCAAATATGGCACACTGTGAGATACATAATAAGTCTTGTGCGGAGTGAAGGTCAGTGTCCTTGAGTTTTTATCTTAACTGTGCCCTGTAATGTTTCTGTGCCTGTGGGTAATGAATGGATGCTACTTTGTTATGGAGTGAAGAAAGTGAGTTTGTTGCTGCATTTGAGGGGCACCTTCCTGCATTCAATGCTGGGTCTCAGACCTTGGAGAGCTCATTTAAATCCACCTCCATTGTTTCCAGCAGCTTCGCACTGCAGCACTGAGGTGGCGCTTGTTGCCATGGAGGATGCAAGAAAGTGACGTGCTTGTGGAGACAGGATATGGAGAGGTGATGTGTGTATGTGTACACGTGTGCAGTTTGTGTGTGTGTGTTTGTGTGTGTGTGCATGTCTTTATGTGTGTGTGTCTCTGAATGTATATGTTCCTGTGTAAGTGTCTGTGTTAAGTGCTATGTGTTAATTCATTTGTGCGCCAAGGTCTGTGCATTGTGTGTGTGTGTGTGTGTGTGTGCATGTCCATGGATGTGTGTTTTGAGGCAGCCAGCAGAGCAGGGGAACATCTGCACACAGTGGCACAGGCCTTCTGCCTTTACACACGGCTCCTGCCGAGCAACGCTTCACGGCCTAGCAGGCTGTGACCTCCCAGAGGCTCCAGGGGAGCTCTTCCTCTTAAAAGCCAGCTGTGCCTCATACTCTCTGCCTGCCAAATATTCCACAGTCCAGCTGTTCACCTCTCACTTCCTGCCTTTTATATTTTTGGAGAGCCATTGTGCAGTTTTAAGAGAGCATGGAGTATAGCACCTGTGTTGCCTTTGTTGTAACTGCCAAAACAAGGAACTTGGCCTCTTTTGTTTTGTTTTGGGGTTATTTTAAAGATGTACGGTTGAGTTGTTTTTTCTTTTCAGAAATATGTAGTATGACATCAAATCAGTCTATTTAGCTCTTTTGATGAGGTACCAGATATGTTACCTGTTCTTATTTCTTGTGAGTGTTTTACTCTTTGTACCAGTGTCTACTTAGTACTTAGTCAAATGTTTGAATTGTTCTCACTGTCTTTGGGAGGTGTTTTTTTTTAGAATAACAGTAAAGTCATCAAAACTATGAAATAACACAAAAGGAATTATGTAGTGACCAAAGAGAATTCATACATCTTCACTATTTATATTTGTCTAAGAAACTAATTTCAAGCATTCAAGCATACGCCGTTGGATCAAAATGTCTTAAAGATCATGAGAAACTGGCACTGTAAGTGATTGTGTCTGTATATGTGCGTGCATGCATGTGAGTGAGCATGTGCGTGTGTGCGTGCGTGTGTTTTTCATGTCCAAGTAATGGAGAGAGTGAGTGAGTGAACTGTGCAAATGTCTGAAAATTTGAAAGCATGCCAGGTAGCACCTTGACCTTGTTCTTCACAGAGCCGCATTAATGGACCTACTTGGAGCAATAGCATTTAGCCATGGATTACAAAACGAAGCTGAGCCTCAAGAGGTTCAAGAGTACTTCAGTCACAACTAATTGTGGCCTTTACTGGAGTGTTTCTTGTCATTTATAAAATTGTCCTCATTGAATCAACTGAATTGTATCTTTCCATCACATTTGCATTTGAGTCAGACTTTGGTGAATATAGATAATTTTCATGATTGTATGTTGTTTTCAACCACAGGGGTCTGCATGATATGGTCATTTGTGGATGAGTGCTGGTGCCTAGTAAATAATCCATGAAGGTCTTTAATAATGCCAGTCATTTTAATGATGTCAGTATATGATGAATAAGACATTTGAAAAATATTTCATATTTCAAATGCAGCGTTGATTGACACCTATTTATCGATCTGTTTTTGGTGTGGACAGGGCAAAATTGTGATTTTATCAAAATAGTAATAGGTGCCTCATCAAAGTAATGATAGGTAATGAATAATCCCAGTTCCCTGCTGGAATGGAAGCAGGTACATCAGATGCAGCTACAGAATCTTGAAAGTTATTCCTTTTTCATGATTTTGTTTTCAGATATACTACGGCTCAGGATAAGAATAATCTTCTTCATGGTGTTTTGCAAATAAACGTAGTTTAGTTTAAAGTTGAATTGAGTTAGTTAAATTGAATTGAATGACTTTGAAGACTATGTCCTCATAGGAACAACAGTCAATACTGCACTCTGATGGGCCGACAACACATGCTCCTAATTCAAATGAGGTAAACCTGCTGAGTGGAGGCTTTCCAGTTCAAATGCTGCAAACTGGCCTGATTGGACGGAATTCAGGAATTCTTTATTGAGGGGAGCCAATCAGGACCAAGTCCAGTTGTGATGCATTTGCTAGCGTTTGAAACTGCCTGTAAAAAGGTAGGATTTAAAAAAAAAAAATGCAATAACTTTAAATTTAACCACTCAAACAAAATCCAATTTTTATGTCTGCATTAAACACATTGATTATATATACATATTATATTTTTAGATTTTTAGATTATATTTTACATAAAAAAATAGAGGAAAAATTAAATTCTTATAATATGAGACCACATGTCAAGTTTCTCTTTCAAACATGCTCATATGGCAAACATTTTGTATGTCAGGCATGAAACACACTCATGACTCCGGGACAGTGTAAAAAATAATGAGTTATAACAAGGTGCTGCTGGGTCTGTATGTGTAAGTGTATAATAACCTGGGAATGTGCACATATAGATGGCAAATCCATACAACACTTATTGGCCCAATGGGAATAATTGGTGAGACATACACACTGAGGTTGTGACATGCTTCTAGATCCACTAGCTGCATAGGATGTACTGGATATAATGCAATTAAACTGCATTCATGTAAAAATCCATTAACCACTCATAGGACATTTTTAAGTCTTAGAGTTCTCATATCCCTTTTACCTGGTGCTATATGTTGGCAAAGTGCTTGTTTGATATTGAGCACAGACAAAGTGTAATTTTTCTCATTACAACCTGAGCTGAGAGATATGTGACTGATATCAAACAGACCTTGAGGAGGAAGAGTGTTATGTTTTCGCCCTGATCAAAAGCCTCGGCATGCTTTTTATGTAACACACACCACACACGAAGAAAAAAACAACTATAACTGAGGTCAAACATGCTCTCATATTGCATGCACACACATGATTCAACCACAATCACAAACTCCCATATGGAAATACTGTATACACTCACCGGCCACTTTATTAGGTACTCTTGCTCGTTAACACAAATAGCCTGCTCCTCAGCAACAGCTGCAACTCAATATAAAAAGCTTGCAGGCATGGTGAAGTGGTTTCGTTTTTTGTTCGACCAAACATTAGAATGGGCAAGATGCATGATCTAAGCGACTTTGACCGTGGTATGATTGTTGGTGCTGGACATGGTGGTTCCAGCATCTCAGAAAAAGCTGCTCTGCTGGGACTTTCATACTCTATAGTCTCTAGAGTTTACAGAGAATGGTGCGAGAAACAGAAAACATCCAGTGAGTGGCAGTACTGTGGCCAAAAACACCTTGTTAATGAAAGAGGTCAGAGGAGAATCAGGAGACTTGTTCAAGCTAACAGAAAGGCCACAAATGCTCAAATAACAGCTCTTTACAACAGTGGTGTGCAGAAGGGCACCTTGTTGAATCCATGCTGTGAAGAATTCAGGCTGTTCTGAAGGCAAAAGGGGGTACTAGATAGGTGTACCTAATAAAATGGCCAGTGGCCGGTGGGTATCAAACAAACACATTTAATGCTTTGCTACTAATAATTCCTTGACTCTGATCAGCTTATAAAGATGGAGTACTGTGCTCAAATGCTCTATCAGAAATTAAGCGCTGTGATGAAGCAAGACTGTGAGGTTAGCAGTTAACTAACCAATCAGCTCGACTGTGACAGCTTGCCTTCAACTCAGGCTGAAGGGGAAAATGGATGAGGTGACCAGGGTACGTGAGAAACTCACACTCACTGCTCAGGTTCTCCACAAGATGGGAAGTGAAGAGTCCCCACCTCAGAGTGATTGATGACTACCATGGCAATGATGTATGACCCCCTACCCCCTTCCTTTAATTTATGAGCAAGCTCGTTTAATTTGTCTGTGGCATAATTTGGGCCCATGCGTATGACGTGTGAATCATGATGAGCAATTGATGGCTAATACTCTTTTCAGTGGCAGTGGCTGACTGGAGCTAACATGTCCTTTGGCACAGACACCTTCAATGTCATCTGTCCAATCTACATGACCAGACAATTAAGCTAATAAGTGAAAATGGCAGCTTCCCAATACAATTTTAATGAGCACCATGTTGAGTGGAGGATTCTTGTCATGAGGAACTGTTAATGGGCTGCTTCTGATTCTCAGCGCTGAGGTAGCAATGTTAAATGTACTTTCACATTTACCAGTCTGTAACAGCGGTAATTGTGGTCCTTTGGTGCCAGTCAAGGTTTCTCTGTAAATTGGTAAATTTTACACACTAACACAGTACTATCTTCAGTATTGTCTTCAATGAAGCATTAGCTGTTAGCTTAGAGAGCATAGAGAGTTTTTCCTTCACTTCTGCCACCAAACACACAATGCAAGGGTCTAAGCAGCCCAGGCGTGGGAGTCTCTAGATTTTGATTTGCTTTTTCCTTAACAACTCCAGTCTTGCTGCCATAGTAAGCTGGGGGCTTTGCATCGTTGCTAGGCTTTCGAAGTTGGTGTGGCTGCCATTGTATGTAAAGGCTCACTAATAGACCCCAGTGCAGCGTAATTCCTATTCCACTCATGATGAAGACATTCTCCCTCTCTCTCTGTCTCTCTCTCTCATTTTCTTCTATCTCTTTCTCACTCGCTATCTTTCTCTTGGCTCTACTCTGCAATGCCTGTGGGCCTCTGAAATGTCTCTGTCTGAGGAGAAGGCCCCCTCGTCCCTCTGGAAGCCATTAGAGAACCTTTATGAATATGTGCTGAAAGGGTGTTTTGTTCAGGGGTGGGGACTGAGCGGGTGGGTAGTTGAGGAGGAATTATATGTGAAGCTACCATTTGCCTCAGATGCTCTTCTGAACCTCCCAAGAATGTTAGTTATTTTGTGTCCTTTTGTGGCACTGTTTTTTCCTATTTTAATTTTTTTTTTTTTTATGCTGGTGGAGGTCTATTAGTTATTGTGTGTAGGTTCTACAGATGTATTTTATGCACAAGTGAAGATTACATATTGTACAGTTTGCAGTTTACAGTTGACCTCCACAGGCCATGTTTTTTCTTATTCACACTTTTCCCAAGGCCTCCCTTTATTTATTTTTTGCTGCTTTTACTACTCTTTCATTTGCAGTTGGTAGTAAGTGTCGTAACTTGGGGGCGCAAACAGACAGTGCATTGTCTTGGTAAGTGCCGCTCAGTATAAGTGCATTTTTGAAAGGGGGAAGGCACAACAAGGCTCAAACTTCTCGGCTTTTAAGACATTCTGTCCCCATAAAATAAATATCACATATTTTAAAAGCTTGCACATAAAGCTGAGCCATGATTAAATATTCACGATGCTCTTGAAGAAATAGTGGCCAGGATGCAACAAGTGCACCACTTTACTTGTGGTATCTACCCTAAATCTGATTGGTTTGACGATGTACAACGCTTGGTATGCCCGCGGCAGTTTTTGTCTGTACATGAACACAGGCACTTTTAGCTAGATCCACACTAGCTAGTAGATCTGTGCTTAGTGGTAATAGGATCTCATGCTGATGAGTAGTGAACTCTGTGGGCTTAAGTAAGAGAGAGCTTGTGAGAGAATGAGAGAGTGAAAGAGAGAGAGAAAAAGATCTACCCCTGCTTCTCAAGCTCATTAATTGTGGAGGGGGCAACTGTTTTGAGTCCTACCTGATGGTTTGTGCTGCAGGCTTGCCAGGGTCAGGAGAGAGCTCCAGTGCTCATGAATTATGCTGCTGGGAATAGGGGCCCAGCTGAGGTCCACAGGAGGGGGCCTGAGCATGACCACAAAGGCCCAGTCCACAGCACATAGGTGCTTTGGAGGTCCTGCGGGCTCAAACAATCAATCAGGGCCCATTCCTTAATAATTACACCCAGGGAGTCATGGTGTTATGCTGTCTGCACACCTCACAGGATGTGCCCCTACCCTCCATCCCTCCCTTCTCTTTTGTGAAGTGGTTAGTCTGATACTCTTTTCCATCCACTTCATTCCCTCCACCATCATCTTCCCTCTTCCTCTATCTTGTTTTCCCCATCCTCTATTCTTGCCCTTCTCTGTGGTCCTCCATTTACCATCCATTTTGATCTCACAGACAGTATTCCCTGGTGTTGTGGGCACACACATATGCACATGCACATATGCACGCTTGCACGCACACACACACACCATGCACACACACACACACACACACACACACATGTGGCATACATGTACAGACATGCACACACACTTTTGCATCCTGTTGCAGACTGTGGGGAGAGGGGATAGATGGGAGGTGGACTGATGGTGTGTGTGGGGGGGAGGGGTATGTAGGGCACAGTGTATGGATAAAGTAATGATTTCTCCTTCACACCTCCCCTGCTAATTAGTGCAGGCTGCCTGCTGCCTTGCAGGGGGCGATGTCTGGGGAGCCCTGCTATTTGTCTTGAAGAATTACTGACAAGGACTCCACGTTGCTCCTTAATCCCACAGACGGTGGACAGAATTCAGCAGTTGCCTGGCTGCGGCCACCTGTCAATTCAATTGAATGGTTGTAATGATCATTTTTAGCTTCCCCTTCTCACTGCAGCCACACTACAGGGGCTGGAGTGGCGAGAGCTGCAGCCCACTCCACCTCCCTTAGGAATCTCTCAATACAGGCTATTTATGTGTCTCCATGCTGCAGCATCCTCCACACAGTTGTGTCCACTATATTCCTCCCATCATCTTGCTCCCCTTACCAGTGTCTTTCTATTCTTACATCCGACTCTCCCTGCTCCTCCTGCATACATTTGGAGAGCTGTCAGTCAGGTGGTAACACCACCATTTAGCCCTATGTCAAGCGGCAGGAATGATAGCAGGAGTCTGTAAAAATGACATACATTTCATTGGGTAGAAATCCGCTATCTATTAACCTTAGCCATATCTTAAGCCAGCACAGTCCATGAGTGGTTGCTTTCAGATGTTGTGATTGTTTTTCTCTGCTGAGGTCAATTCTGGAGTAATAAAACAGTAGAAACCCAAGGATGGAGAAATAGTGTGGATTCGGGTCGTGTTGATGTTGAAGGAAAAAATTGAGGTGGAGGAAAGATGTGTGTGATTGGTGTTTGTGTTGGAATCCCATTAACATTACTTTAGCCTGAGGTGGATCTCATCTGCATAGCAGCTGCGTCTGACATGACTGCCATGACACGACAAAGAAGCCAGCCATCAATGTCAGCCAGAAGAAAAAAGAAGTGTTATATTTCCCTGCAAGTAGTACTCAATAATGATGTCCATTTCCCTGCATTCTACACCTTTTCCTACGGGCCTGATGATAAGATAAGATAATGAAACTTGAATGAGCTCTGTGGGGAAAGTGGGCCATTGCATCACCAAATAGTAATAGGATACAACAAAGAAAAATAGAATATAAACAAGAGTAGACCAAATATAAACATACTCAATGACACTTGGTTGGTTTGGTTGGATATATATATATATATATACATATATATTACAGCATTAAGAGGGTGTGCAAAATAACAACAGCAGTACAACTGAGACAAAGAAAAAAAAAGTTGACATGAATAAAGCTGTTATTATATGAATTTGTGGACTCTAATTTTCCTTTATTCTATGATTGCTTGAAATATTTGATTAAACATTTTCATTAAAAGGCATTATTTGTAATTTTTAAAAGGTTTGGGTTATTTATTTTTGTTGAATAAAGAGTTTTTGCATCTCCACAGTTATAGTATTCAATGTATTTGATGTGTGTATCCTGTTCAGTTCTGAAACTTTCAAGCTTTCAAGCTTTATTATACCGACATCTTCACCAGTACTGACTCGACTCAAATATACTGAGTGGGCTATGCTACTAAAACTCTCCCTCAAAAACCGATCAGGAAAAGAAATACAGGTGAGAGATTAAATTCCACAAATAGTCCACATTTGCAGTGTAAAAAGGCACACAATGATTGCATTTGTCAAGGAAAACGAGCATCCTCACTCAGTTTGAAGAGTTGTTCACTCAAAAGTTTATTCCTGACCCACCTCATCAACACATCTCTGGTGTCTGGATGCTTTCCCTCTGCTTTCAAGACTGCTAGAGTCACCCCCTTCTGAAGAAACCAACACATGACCCCTCAGAGGTCAAAAACTACAGACCGGTTTCCCTTCTACCCTTCCTATCCAAAACTCTTGAACATGCTGTCTTGGGATTATTATTGCTTTCATTTCTTCAACCCATTGTAACCCAATCATTGTGGCTGTCACCTCAGATGAATACAGTGATAACATGTCGGATTCTGAAATATATACCCTTTTGTCAGTATATTCTCTATGTAGGTCCTCAGATCCATCGTTATAATTTTTTTTTTTAAAGCAAAATTAAAAAAACAACACGATAAGCAAAATAAGGAATAATAATACAAAGACCTTCATACTGATAGAAACTAATAACAAGACAAAAACCTAACTGATAAATGACATATACATGAAACAAAATACACTAAAATAAGGAATAACAACATACAATACAATACAACAGTGGAGGAGGAGTTACAGCTTTCCATTTAAGTAAAATAGTACGTCTCGCTAACAGTGAGGCAAACGCAATCACCTTCTGTATGCGAGTAGGAAGCTTGAGATCATCTGGTGGTATCCCAAAAATAGCAACAATAGATGGTGTGATCCTATGGCCACAAACCTTGGAAATAGTGTCAAAAAAGGAGGACCAAAACGGGACCAATATTGGGCAGGACCAGAACATGTGGTGTAGGGTAGTTGGAGTCTGCTTACACCTATCACATATAGGGTCTATATCCGGGAATATTCTGGCAAGTTTGGCCTTAGAATAGTGTAGACGATGCACCACTTTAAACTGTATCAGGACATGCCTCGAGCATATGGAAGAGGAGTGAACTCCAGACAAAGCCAAATCCCATTCAGTGTCGGACAGAGGGGCCCCAAGATCATTTTTAAAAATGGACCAATTTAATATTCCCTTTTGCCCTACAAATTTCAACTGCCACACATTCATGATTTGCTGAAATATGTATTATTTTCTATACCAATCCTTCTCTTAAAAATGTAACACAACCTCCCCCTTGATTTGTCTTGAATGATTGATTTGTCTATCAAATCTCTCTGCATTGTATTCTCTGATTATAAACTCAAGATGAGAACCATGTCTCCTGAATACAAATTACACCAGGCTTAACATCTAACGCATCAATATACAGTATTTTTGTCGTGCTTTGTAGTATTCTTGATCATTGCCAATTAGGCTTCTTGTAGTCCATTGTAAAATAAGAAAAAAACATTAAACTAATTACCATTCTGAGACAGTTCATCAGCAGGTTTAAGCATTTCATGAATCATCTCATAACTAACGTTCTCTGTTCCCAGAAACTCTTTGGTTGCCTCCAGTATTATGTTCATACTTGTACTTTTCTTTTTCTGCTGGTAATTTACATTTATAACATTTACAATAAGAGTAACAAACTTTGCCTTATTTACAATCAGAGATTCTTTTGTTACTGGGCATTTGCGTGAGCATTTCACAACATAGTCAGGACTCTGGGTCTGATGCAATCTGTGAAAGTCTGTTTCAGCAGAATGGTCAGATCTACTAGACTTAGGCCTTATTCAACATTATTCAACACTTAATACCTCTGCACTTCTCATGGCTTTTTTGTACTTCACAGCCTCCATATGCAAAAGTTTTGTGCAGGTTTGTTCATGGGAAGGCAGTTTTAGTCAGTAGAAAAAAACAAATATTTAAAGAACATCTACAAAAGCAATAGGCTGCCTGAGATATAGGCTCACTCCGGATAAAAGTGTCAGTTGTATTTCATATATTAAATTTTCAAATTTTACATATTATTGATGTTCTTTTATTAATTGCTATTACTGTTGTTTTCAGATGACAAAGAGATACTGACCCATACCGGTTCTCCTTCTGTTCTGTCAGAACCCAGCTCAGAACTGACCCAGCCTGATATTACGACAGAACCCTGGGGTAAGAGACTACAATGGAGCCCTATAGAACCCTATCAAGTCTCGCAGAAGCCTATAAAATGTTTTAGAATCTTTTTTAAAAATACAGAACCTTGAGAAGAATTGCATAAAAACCTATAGAACCCAGGATACATTAGTCATTTAGCAGACGCTTTTATCCAAAGCGACTTACAAAGGTTTGTATCATTTGATTTACACAACATGCCTACCACTATGCAAAATATTTTTTATTGTGAAACAAACAAGAAAAAAGACAAAAAAACAGAAAACTTGAGTGTGCATAACTATTCACCCCCCCAAAGTCAATACTTTATAGAGCCACCTTTTGCAGCAATTACAGCTGCAAGTCTCTTGGGGTATGTCTCTATAAGCTTGGCACATCTAGCCACTTGGATTTTTGTCCATTCTTCAAGGCAAAACTGCTCCAGCTCCTTCAAGTTGGATGGGTTCAGCTGGTGTACAGCAATATTTAAGTCAAACCACAGATTCTCAATTGGATTGAGGTCTGGGCTTTGACTAGGCCATTCCAAGACATTTAAATGTTTCCTCTTAAACCACTCGAGTGTTGCTTTAGCAGTGTGCTTAGGGTCATTGCCCTGCTGAAAGGTGAACCTCCATCCCAGTCTCAAATCTCTGGAAGACTGGAACAGGTTTTCCTCAAGAATTTCCCTGTATTTAGCACCATCCATCATTCCTTCAATTCTGACCAGTTTCACAGTCCCACACCCTGGTGTTCTCAGGGTGATGAGAGGTGTAGGGTTTGCGCCAGACATAGCGTTTTCCTTGATGGCCAAAAACTTCAATTTTAGTCTCATCTGACCAGACTACCTTCTTCTTCTTGTTTGGGGAGTCTTCCACAAGCCTTTTGGTGAACTCCAAACGTGTTGTCTTATTTTTTAAGCAATGGCTTTTTTCTGGCCACTCTTCCATAAAGCCCAGCTCTGTGGAGTGTACAGCTTAAAGTGGTCCTACGGACAGATACTCCAATCTCCGCTGTGGAGCTTTCCAGCTCCTTCAGGGTTATCTTTGGTCTCTTTGTTGCCTCTCTGATTAATGCCCTCCTTGCCTGGTCCATGAGTTTTGGTGGGCGGCCCTCTCTTGGCAGGTTTGTTGTGGTGCCATATTCTTTCCATTATGTAATAATGGATTTAATGGTGCTCTGTGGGAAGTTTGGGATATTTTTTTATAACCCAACCCTAATCTGTACTTCTCCACAACTTTGCCCCTGACCTGTTTGGAGAGCTCCTTGGTCTTCATGGTGCCGCTTGCTTGGTGCTGCCCCTTGCTTAGTGGTGTTGCAGGCCATTCAGAACAGGTGTGTATATATACTGAGATCATATGACAGATCATGTGATTCTTAGATTTAACACAGGTGGACTTTATTTAACTAATTATGTGATTTCTGAAGGT
>OOFE01017745.1:0-17217 GCA_900323365.1 Monocentris japonica | reverse complement strand
ATGTCTTTATGGACCTTGCTTTGTGCACAGGGGCACAGTCATGCTGGAACAGCGAAGGGCCTTCCCCAAACTGTTGCCACAAAGTTGGAAGCGCCCAATTGGCTAAAATGTCTTTGTATCCTGTAGCATTAAGATTAGCCTTCACTGGAACTAAGGGGCCAAGCCCAAACCCTGGAAAACAGCCCCAGACCATTATCCCTCCCTCACCAAACTTCACAGTAGGCACAATGCATTCCGGTAGGTAGTGTTCTCCTGGCATCCGCCAAACCCAGATTCGTCCATCAGACTGCCAGATAGTGAAGCGTGATTCATCACTCCAAAGAACGTGATTCCACTGCTCCAGAGTCCAGTTGCGGCGTGCTTTACACCACTCCAGCTGACGCTTGGCATTGCACATGGTGATGTGAAGCTTGCGTGCAGCTGCTCGGCCATGGAAACCCATTTCATGAAGCTCCCAACGTACAGTTCTTGTGCTGAAGTTGCTTCCAGAGGCAGTTTGGAACTCTGTAGTGAGTGCTGCAGCAGATGATTGGCGATTTTAACACGCTACGCGCTTCAGCACTCATTGGCCCCGCTCTGTGAGATTGACTTGTGGCAAAGGTGGCATCCTATGACAGTGCCACGTTTAAAGTCACTGAGCTCTTTACGACCCATTCTAAATTCTAAATGTTTGTCTATGGAGATTTCATGGCTATGCGCTGGATTTTATGCACCTGTTAGCAATGGTATGTGGCTGAAACACCTGAACTCAATAATTAGTAGGAGTGTCCACTGACTTTTGGCCAAATAGTGTAACCCTTATACTAATGTGAACCAAATTGAACTTAAACTAGACAAATTTATATCACTGGATGAATTTAAATGCATTATAAAGAATGTAGTAACTGAGGCATCTTGTTGTTTTACTTGAAAGGGCATTTTTAAAAAAAAGTTAGAAAGTTCAAGAACACACATACACACACACACACACACACACACACACACAGTCCAGTCTATTGGTTACTAAGCTGAAACAAGTAGAAAGGAAAAAACATAAAGAAAATGAACACATACATATCAAACTACACATTTAATTCCTAATGAGCCTCTCACTTTCTATTAGCAAAGAATGAATGAAAAGCACTTTCCAAACCAGGCTGATTGCTTGTACTATTTCCCCCTCTGTGTTGCTCTGCTGAAGCACAGTCTGGCGGCACTCTGTTTTTTTTTTTACTAATTCCAGAAAGTAAATATCAGATTGTTTTGGCGGCGGCTTAGAAGGAGCTTGAGAAGAATTGACTTTTGAGGAAATGTTATCCCCCGGAGTCCCCACTCTCAGAAAATTGCTTCTCCCTCATGAAATAGGGTATGGTCTGGCGCACACATCAAGCCAAAAACTTTGTCATAGAGAAAAGCACACAGCAGCAATCATCAAAGCATTGTTTGTTACCTTATGGGACCTCATGATATATTTTCTATTAATTGTGGATTTGTGGGAATTAAAAGTGTGTTACGAAATCCATATGGGGGATGAAAAATGGGTGTTACCAAAGCTATTCTAGAAATACTTCCAGTCAATGAATGGCTGCAGTCCTGTTAGTTTCCAATGGAAACAACAAAGCTCATTATTTCTCCAATTGTGAACTGTTTATATTAAATAGGTAAAAACTGCTGCATTAAAATCAGTTGGCCCAATGGTGTGCTAGTTGGTTGAGACAATTTTGAGAGTTTCAGGTACTATTTTCTATGAATTCTAAAAGACTTCCTGTCTGTTCTATCATTCGCCTTCAACTGCCTGCTTTTGTACCTATTAGTCATTTAGACCCCAAAATATGTAAACATAGGGCCCAGGTTTAAAAATACCGCAATTATCCTTTAAGTAATCTGGTAGGACCATCAACAGTTCTCTGGCACAGACCAATGCATTAGTAATGTAAAGTGTGACTCTATGTTTAAAGGTGCCTCTTTTAAGTTTATCTAGAGAGAGCAAACCTTCAGAACAATTTTTTTAAATCAAATTCCAATCACTTTATTCATGTGTGATGATTCACAAAACAGCTTATACCTGTCCAGTTTCACCGGATGAGCTCAGGTAATTCATTAGTCTTATACAGTGATTTTTTTTTTTTTAGTTGCGATTACTACTAATGCTACAGCTATTACTACTACTACTAGAGGAATGTATCGGAAAATGGATTATCTAATTCAGCATGTCCAAGTGTTCAAAGGGTTTATTTGTCACACAGTTATAACAGTACGAAAGTTATAACAGTACGAAAGTGCTCTGAACACTGTGCTGGAGGTAGAAAAGGAAAAGGGGACTAAACTAGGAGATATTACAATGTAAGAAAAATAAATAAAAATATGAAAAAAACAATCTGAAAGTCGGTATGTACATGTGCAATGTAATGTGCAATTTAAATGCCAGTGTGCAAAAAACATGCACTTTTAAATGTTTGCAACTTTGCTGTTTATTGTTTAAAATTAAAATGGTTAGATATAATTTAAAAATGTTTTTTATGACATTGATCCGTTCAGTTCATTTAAACTTGTCATTTTCATCAGAGTCATTCATCTTAGTACTCTGGATGTAATAAACTGAAGCATGTTTTTTTGGAAAGTGTGTTCCATCTCATTCATGTGAGCAACATGCCCACACAGTGCGTTGGAGAAATAAGATTGGAGGTGATAATGAATTTGAGGTGATAACAAATATATAGTATGCATAAAAGCACATTGCAGTCATTCCACTAAGTGCGCTCTGTGTCTTGTTTTTATCCAAGACAGAATTAGCATCAATTTCCCTCCAATGCAATGTGTGCGAAGGCAGGCTGTCAGCTCTAATTGGTAAGTGTAATTCACACACTCTTTTGTTTACTCATGTACTTCACTGCCAAGAGTGTGATTTAATTCTATTCGCAGCTATGGATGTTTTTCATCAAGGTACCACTGAGTGCATGGTGGGACATCACATCTTACAACTATGGTTCTCTGGATTCTGGCTGTTCATGTTCACAGATATTATAGGGAAATTCCACTCTGACAGTCTGTGACATTCAGTGCATTCCAGGAGTCATTTTGTGATGAAGCATTGTAGTTGACCTTTTTGTGTTGTACCCACTTTCCCTCAATCTGTCTTATCTTCTTCTACTTAAGTGAAATATTTCCTACATTTCTCGACAAGCCCCCAGAAAGCGCACCTGGACTTTATGTGTAGGTGGACAGAACAATAACGATCACAAGAGCACAAGGGTAGGGTTTTCAGTCGAGAAAAAGTGAGTGTCTCGCCACCTTTACTCAAAACACAACACGTCTTGCGGCTGCATTGCATTATGGACTACCGAGGCTACCACCGGAGGCTTCTTCCTCTGCGACGGATTTCTCCCTGTATGACTGTTGAACACTGGTGCAAAATGGTGAGTCAAGAATTTACATCAACAGTAGCTGTTTTTTTAATCAGTTTTAGGATGATTTTTTTCTTTAAGTGAACTGTCTAAAATTATAGGAGAAATGTATATTCCAAAGTCTGTTTACGATTTTAGGTTTATTTGATCTTTTTTAGGTGTCCAGTCCAGCTCAATTACACCAGGTTGATATTTCCTGTTATAAACACTTCTAAAACTGTCAAATATCATTTTTTGTACATTGCATTCATCAAGCTAGGCTGAAAACAGAGCCAAAACTAGGCTTTCTAATGAAATTTGGCAAAGAGAGTCTGTCTAAATGTAATAAGCAGTCACCTTTGGCCAATCACTAAACCATAGAACCATTCTTGTGTTACATATCTCACTGCTGCGCCAAAGAATAGAGTATTAGCACTATATTAATTTACTAAAGTGAAAAGGGTCCCACATGCTAGCATAATGGGGTGCAATTACCGCTCATTTGCATTTTCCAATTATCTTTAAATGGTATTTAACCTAATAGTCGATATGTGTCGAGCAGAGACCTCCTCAATTACACATCAGGACTCTCCTTCTCAGGCATAACCTTACCTGTATTTTTTTCTCTGCCCTCTCATCTCATTGTTTTCTCTATCACCAGCACTGGTTAGTAGCCTAGTGAATTCATTTGGGGTAGTGTAGTGCTCAAACAAAATCTCTGTCCAGCTCCACTCAAAAGAAAACACACATCACAACAGTATGGCATAGACAGTTAATTTCTGTGCTGTTTTTCTAGGGACTGATAATTTCGTCAAGGATACATCTGACTGATTTTGTGTTTAGATCATGTCAGCTTGTTAGCTTGCTGGAGGCTAATACCTATTGCAGTAGTGGCTGGTAACATATTAATGTAAATGTAAACTCAAAGTTAACTCAAAGTACATCATTTAGTTTAGTCAAATTTAGCTATTACTGTATGAATCTACACACATAGCCTTTGTCTTTTTCAGATATTTCTCTTTTTCTGGCATCTTTGTAACATATTTATCCGTTATTAGTGAATGGCCAATCATCCAATGAAACGTCCAAGATGATGCCAGCTGTGGATACCAGGAGGCTTTCTGCGCTTGTTCTCAGCTTCTTGGCCATCCTTTTTGATAATTTTATTAGCAGAGCTCTCCACATTCTGGGTTACACCCTTATCTCTTGAAATTGCTTAAGGGCGTAGGTGAAAGTACACAAAGTTGTTATTACAGAACCAAAAATTGAAGTTTTTTTTATTGAGATTCAGTAACACAAGAATAATTTATGACATGTTTCTTTTTCATTATTACCATTTAATTTTGCAACAGCAGTAAAATATATGAAATATTTCCATTATTATTGTTTTGAAGGCAATGTGTCATGTTGAAATAATACCAAACTGCTGTGCATTTGATTTCCAGTTTGTGGCATAATATCATGGGCTAAATCGTCTTGGGCCACCAATATGACACGATTTCTATAAAGGCAGATTCAAGCACTGCTAGACAACAGTGGCTCCAGACTCATCCAAGAAAGGAGGCAGCTTAGGGACCAGTGGAGGAAGACGGTAGATAGCGAGAAAGAGGGTATCAATGTCCTTCATGGAAATGTGAAGAATCGGTTGGCATCTTTGAGGAGAGCAGAACATTTAAAATAGTAGAAAGCTATTCTAGCTCATTCTCTCTTCTAAGACCCATTTAAATTTGTTATGGCTCTATTTTAATGGCAGCCTGAAAGCAACAAAACAATGAGCTAGACGAACACTTAGAAATGGTGCATACAGCTAGGGAAAGGTATAGGAAGATAGGGCTGCGCTTAGGTACCCCACCAATTGGAGTGATAGATAGATTTATTACATCATGGCAGCATCTGGAGATCAGGAGATCATAGCAGGGTGCACAAATCTCCCTCTAGCCTTCACCATGGCAATGGAGGTAATCATTAGGGCATCAAAATGGGTGGTAGGTGGGGAAAGACTGCAGAGGGCTGTGCCTCCGATCCATCAGGGCATACTGTATATAGATGGTATTACTACTGTGACTACTATGGCACCTTGTACTAAAAGGTTGCTGAACAAATTAAATGATAACCTAAATAGGCCTAGGATGAAAGTTAAGCTGAATACGTCTAGGAGCATCTCCATTATTAAGGTACAGTCAGCAATCAGATATAGGGATATCATAGGGCGGGGAAGGATTAGGGCTAGGACTACCTTTATGGAATAAGGCAAATCTGACAGGGAAAAGACAGACCATTGTGGACCAAATACATCAGCAGGAGGAAGCAGCAAGGTGTGCTAAGGCTGTCTCGGGCAAAACAGGGTCAGTGGATGAAATGGGAAGTGTAGAGAGGAAGAAACTTGGCTGGGGGTTATGGAGGCCAGCCAACTTAGATTCATTATAGGTGCAACCTATACGGGTGGATCAGGACCATTCCTTTCCCTTATGCTCAGGCATAGCTACTCTTAGACATATTTTGTCAGGAGGCAAAATGAGTCTGTCCCCAGGACGGTACTAGTGGAAACATAACCAATTGCTGAGGTGTCTAGCAGCAGCAATAGAGAGCAAGCGATTAGAAATTAATTCATCATCTGACAGGAAGGAACATAGTTCAATTGGTTTTGTCCATGAGGGAGAAAAGCCTAGAAGTGAAGAATCTCTGCGCAGGCATATAGTAGGCCAGCTAAGGGTGGACAGAGTTAGTGCTATTCCCAAATAGCACTAACTTGAGGACAGATATGGTGTGTGGTCAGAGACACAGCGGATACTGTATTTTATTGAGCTTACAGAGGACACAGTGGATGAGGCATATGAAAGGAAAATGTTTAGGTGTACTGAGTTGGTAGCAGAGGTAGAGCAACTGGGTTGGGCTAGGGCGCACACCCCCAGTATAAAACCCACGCGACATTGGCAACGTTGACGCTGTAGATACACAAATGTCTTTTAGAGGAATCCTCTTCAAGGCAGCCCATGTACTTGGAGTGTATCTGCATACATCTACATGCATCTAGTGTATCTACATGCACTCCAAGTACAAGGGCAGTTAATATCCATGGGTGCTGGTAGCGCCTGTGATCTCTAAATATTAAAAATCACATCAACAATCCAATTAGAGTGTCTCTGTTTTGACAGGGCTTCACCTCTCTTGTGTCCTACATAACAAATGAAGAGACTGTCAGTCTTGCCCAAGTTAGCCATTGTCTCCACATGTGCCTTCTCTGAGAGCAGGTAGTATCGGCCTATGGAGGCCTAATTATGCGAACCTTAGAGATGAAAGCACCACCAGTTAACAGTGAAGTAGACCTATGCTGCCCCATATGGCTAGCTCTGCCAAGGTTAATTTCTCAACCATGTGAGGCAAAGGTACCTCACAGATGAATAACCACATGTCAGTGGTCAGGCAAGCAAAAGCACTTGCTCACTGCAATTTAATGGCACCACTGTGTATAAAAGGCTAATCAATGCTAATAAGCTAATAAATGCTTAGTGTAATAGTATATACCACTGAGCTGTCCTGTTGTATTGTTTTGTGGACTCACCTTGTGGACTCACCAACTGTAATGTATTGTAACGGCGACCAATCGTGGAAGGGGAGGTGGAACAGGCTCATGCAGCCTCTGGTGGATGAAAATGTAGCACCAACCATAGGGTTACAAGGCTACATGCGAACTAACCACCAGCTAACAATGCTGACCTGCTATCATCAGCATGCAATTTCCCAGAAGATAAAAGGAACAATTTACGGGATGGCAAGGGATCTTATAATGGGGGCATGTGCCCTACATCATAGGTCACAGGTGACTTTGTTAGTATAATGACTCAACCTGTGCATGATGGAGAAGATCCAGTGCTAATGCACTGCCTTTGTAGGTCAGGAAGAATGAAATAGAACCATGGCTACACCCCGTGGAGTTTGGATTTGAGTCATTTTGCAGCCAAGTTCACTTTAAGACTTAAGACACTTTAAGAGTTAAGATTCATTTCACTAAGTGATCTTGGCATTTATGGCTGGACCTTAAAGCAGGCAGTTAAGGTGATGTCTGAAGCAGCAATGGAAGCCAATCAGTAGATCTTGCAAAAAAGGAATCACACTGAAGGGGGGCAAAGCACCTAATGTAGGTACCCTTGAGTGTTAAAGGGTTGAAACCGCTTGTTTGACTGACTTTGGCTTTTTTTTAGTAGTTTGTTGGTGTATTTTAGCAGTGCGAAATGTTGGCTTGTTAGCTCTTGAAGCATGCTACCTCACATTGTTTGCCAACAGTATGGTTGCCATGGCTGTTTATTAGTAGCATGTTTGCTGGGTATTGAGTATATTGAGTCTGCTGATATGTTGTAATGTTAGCTTTTGGTTGTCTGTAGTATGCTAGCTGGGTTCCAAAATCCAGCTAATGACTAAGACATATGAAATATGGAAAATATGAATACATCATGACTAAGGCAGGAGTTACATAACATATGATGAGTGAGTTGGAATACACTGTTCTCCGCTTTTGGTATCACTGTATAACTTTATAACTGGGCCTAAATCAACAAGACATCTGTGATGGGCGGAGACCACTTGATAACCCCAGTGACATACCCACAATCACACACTTGACCCTGTAGCATTCAGATTAGGTGGCAAGTGAATGAAGCCCCGTCCTTTAACTGTGGACAGAGCGCATAGGGTAGCCATCCAGAGGAGACAGGATGGCACACCTCGTCCCTTTATAGCCTGTATCCACCACTTCCAGATGAAGCAACCAATAATGCAGCTTGCACAAGAGAAAGGTTGCCTGTCCTACAGGGGCTCGGAGATCCGCACAGTGCTGAGGTAGCCAGAAAGAGAGCTGTCTTCACTCCTATCGAGGCCCAACTGAGAAAAGCGGGGTACCACTTCAGCCTACTCTTTCCTGCCAAGCTTCGGGGGCTCTTTTGTTTGCCTTTTGTTGGTTGTCATGCTTTTTTTTTCTTAAGATAGAACCAATGGCCCTTGTCCACAGATTTATTGCTCAGAACTTTTTCTTTTACAGGAAACTAGCGGTTCTAATTGAATGTTTTAAGGGCTTAATACTACTTAATACAACTACACTAGTTTATAGTTAAAGGCCTACTTCCTTTCTAACAGTGTTGTTATAAGCAAACCCTTGTGTCTTACTGACATTTGATGGTGCATTTTATGATTATTATGATTTATTTTATGATTATTATTATTATATATTTTAAATTATTATTTATGTACATATTTATTACATTTCTATTATATTTATCATGTTTATTATATATCTATTTTTATTTTATTTATTTATTTATATTTCTATCATTTTTTTATTTTTTTGCTGACATACAGAATTGTTGATTGTCGATATGGACATTGGTCAGAGGATAATTTTCGTTGTATTGTTGCTTAGGAAGTAGCGGTTTACCGAGTTTAGATTAATTTTTCTTTGTTCTTATCTTCTCAATTTTTCATAATGACAGAGTTCGAAGTGCAGGGTACAACCAAGCACAAAGTGAATAACGGCACAAGGGAAAGGTTTTACAGGACCACACCACACCCCCCCCTTTTTTTTTTCTTTTTTCTCTCTTTCTTTCTTTTCCTTGTTCCCTAGTGTTATATACTTTTCAAACAGGACATCACCTTTTGGCTACCAAATCTGTTCTGCTTTTCCCCCTTTTATCTCTCCTCTTAGACTATTATGGCGGGTCAATCCAATAAGGTAATTAATAACCTCACCAAATTCATATCCTGGAATGTAAAAGGGGTCAATAACCCAGTTAAAAGACAAAGAGTTATGTCTCATTTGAAACAAAGGTAGACGTAGCATTTTTACAAGACACTCATCTTTTTTTCGAATGCCAGTATTGCTGGTCTTAAACAAAATTGGATTGGTCAAGTGTACCATTCCAAATTTAATGCAAAAGCCAGAGGGACAGCCATATTAATAAACAAAAACATTTCTTTTCACTCTAACGAGTGTGACGACAGTAATTTTTTTGAGAAATTATTTTTGACAATACCTAAGCTTGACAATGGATTTCTCATACTGGGAGGTGATTTCAATCTTGTACTAGATGTCACCTTGGATAGGTCATCAATCACCCCCCAGAATTTCTCTGGAGTTGTGAGTGACTTCATGAATCAATGTGTTCTTTCAGATCTTTGGAGGTTTAAGTTTCCCCACACCAGAGCTTATTCCTTCTTCTCTAACATGCATCATACCTATTCCCGCATAGACTACTTCCTTCTCAATAATAGACTGCTGCCTAAAATTACAGCTTGCTCATATAATAGTATTGTTATATCTGATCATAGTGCGAGTGATCATCTTATTTGACTTGGATCTTCCAAATCCCCCCCCCCCCCCCCCCCAGAGATTTCACAAGCCACATTACGAGAGACTCTTAAAGTATACCTCCGAGGGCAAATCATAGCTTATTCTTCTACAACCAAAAAAGAAAAAAAACTTGAAATTACATGATATTTCTCAACAAATCCTGGATATTAACTTAAAATACGCTCAGTCCCCAACTCCAGATCTTTATAATGACCGTTTAAGACTACAAACTGAATTCAATCCTTTATCTACTGATGAGGCAACACATCTTATCTTGAAATCCAGACATAATGTCTATGAATTTAGAGATAAGGCGAGTAGATTATTGGATCTGCAAGCCCGTCAAGCAACTGCCACCCATTCAATCACAAAGATTCAGTCACATTCAAGAGAGATGCTAATAGATCATGATGACATAAATAAAGCTTTTTTGCAATTCTACTCTAACCTTTATACATCAGAATGTAGTGATGACACTGATCTTCTACACACCTTCTTTGAAAGCTTGACTATTCCCACCTTATCAATGGAACAAAACAACAATTTGAGTGTGGACATTTCGGTTTCTGAAATCATTATGCCCATTAAATCTATGCAAAATAACAAGTTGCCAGGTCCTGACGGGTTTACAACTGAATTTTATAAAAAGTTTTCCCTTCAATTGGCACCAATTCTTCAAGCAATGTTTAAAGAGGCACTCTCCTCAGCCATTCTTCCTATGACTTTGAGACAGGCCTCTATCTCACTGCTGGCAAAGAAAGATAAAGATCCCATGTTATGTTATGTACATCATATTGTCCTATCTCTTTACTAAATGTAGATTTTTAAGTGTTATCCAAGGTCTTGGCTAAGCAACTGAAGAGTGTGATTCCAGATATTGTTTTGCCTGATCAAACGGGATTTATTCAAGGCCGGCACTTTTACTCAACTCTAAGAAAACTATTCAATGTTGTCCACTCGACCCAATCGAAGTGCCCAGAGGGAGTGATTTCACTGGATGCGGAGAAGGCCTTTGACCGGGTCAAGTGGAAATATTTATTCTTTACCATCCAAAAGTTTGGCTTTAAAGACAAATTCATTGCCTGGATCAAATTGCTTTATTCCTGCCCCCCTGCAGCTGTAATCTCTAATATTACTCAGTCTGGTTACTTCCCCCTTGGAAGTGGGACAAGACAACAGTGCCCACTTTCCCCTCTCTTATTTGCGCTGGCTATTGAGCCTCTAGCAATAACACTGTGACTCTGTAAGGACTTTAAAGGTATACATCGGGGTGGGCTACAATTTAAAGTCTCTCTGTACACAGACGATCTGCTTCTGTATGTCTCTGATCCAGCTTTATCATTCCCCTGCATTCTAGATATCCTGAATCAAAGTTAAATTAACAAAAAAGCAAACTTTTACCTTTAAATTCTGAAGCAGATGCACTTCCTTCTAGCCTTTTCCCCTTTAAAAAGGTCCGAGATGGTTTTAAATACTTGGGAATTGAGGTCACTCGCTCCTTCATAGCTACTTTTACAAAAAATTCTTAATTCTTAATAAGCGTAAACAGGATATGAATCGTTGGGCCTCTTTACCATTATCATTAGCGGAGCGTGTTAACCTAATTAAAATGATAGTATTGCCAAAGTTTTTATATCTCTTCCAAAACATCCCCATCCTAAATAAAAAATATTTTTTGAAAACACTTGATAAAAGTATTATCAAATAAATCTATTTGGATCAGCAAGACCCATCTCCAAAGACCAAAACACTCGGGAGGCCTGGCTTTGCCTAATTTCCTTTTTTATTATTGGGCATGCAACATTCAGAAGTTAATTCACTGGTTCGAAGACAAACCAATTGCAGGAAAGGCAGACTGGGTGCAATTAGAGTTCTCATCATGCCAACACCACTTGGGCTCAGTGGTTTGTGCAGCCTTGCCCCTTCTTAGCAATAAATTGAGTTCAAATATAAGGCTGCAAGGAACCTCTACCCTCTTCCCCATTAAGTCAAATGACATGTTCATTCCCTCCTGTACAGACTCTGCATTTACTTCATGGAGAATAAAGGGATTAGATCAATCTATAATCTATACATAAAAGACATATTTGCATATTTTTTTCAATTATCCCAAATCTATGATTTAACTAAGAACCATTTCTTCTGTTATCTACAAATCAGGAGCTTTGTACAAAAGACATTTAATTCATTTCCAGATAAGCCCATGAAATCACATGTCGACCATATCCTTGAATTGAATTCAGACCGTAGAGGACTGATGTCCCGGATTTATGAGCTCATTCACAACATCAATCCTCACTCCATTGAAAATTTAAAAATGATCTTAGGCTGATCAGCCACAACATTAAAACCACTGACAGGTGAAGTGAATAACATCGATTATCTCGCTACAATCGCACCTGTCAAGGGGTGGGATATATTGGGAAGCAAGTGAACAGTCAGTTCTTGAAGTTGATGTGTTGGAAGCAGGAAAAATGGGCAAGTGTAAGGATCTGAGCGACTTTGACAAGGGCCAAATTGTGATGGCTAGACGACTGGGTCAAAGCATCTCCAAAATGGCAGGTGTTGTGGGGTGTTTCTGGTATGCAGTGGTTAGTACCTACCAAAAGTGGTCCAAGCAAGGACAACCGGTGAACCGGCGACAGGGTCATGGGCGCCCAAGGTTCATTGATGCGCGTAGGGAGCGAAGGCTAGCCCGTCTGGTCCGATCCCACAGAAGAGCTACTGTAGCACAAATTGCTGAAGAAGTTAATGCTGGTTATGATAGAAAGGTGTCAGAACACACAGTGCATCGCAGCTTGCTGCATATGGGGCTGCGTAGCCACAGAACGGTCAGAGTGTCCATGCTGACCCCTGTCCACCACCAAATGGTTTTAATGTTATGGCTGATCGATGTACATCGTCTACGTCTGCCAATCATGGCTTGATACAACTGAAAGTGGTACACAGAGTTCATTTTACTAATGCTAGATTGGCAAAGATTTATCTGAACACTGATCCGTCATGCACTTGATGTGGAGGCCAGCCAGAAGACTTAATGCACATGTTCTGGCTGTGTCCGAATCTCTCCACCTTATGGATAAGTATATTTAAAGCTTTTAGTGAGATGTTTGAAATCCAAATTGACCCTGACCCAGTCTGTGCCCTCTTTGGTTTAACATCAAATGAACCCCGTGCTCTCCTACCAAATAAAGCCTTTGTGGTCATAGCTTTCACTACACTCCTTGCGAGACGTTTGATCCTTTTACAATGGAAGCAACGCGTCCCTGTATCTTTTACTCCTCCTGTCGGATAAAAACTTAAAAAAATTAAAATATTTACAAAAAAAATTATAAAGATCTCTTTATTAAAAACAATAAATACAAGAAAACCAGGCAAAAAAAGACAAATGCAACACGCTTCTATGTGATCTTGACACAACATCTGTCATTTTGACTATTTAAGTGACTCCCTGCATTATCTGGAGCCAGAAGAGTGTAAGTGGACATATGCCCTTTTGGCTCCAATGAATGGTTTTGTATTTCAGATTTCCTTAAGAAAGTTCATTTGATATATAGAGCTTATTTTCATCCATAGTGCCAGTTTCACCCTCTGGCTCCTCGCAAATTTGGGGTTTTATATTTAATTATCTCAATTAAATAATCTAATCAATCCCATCTTGGTCTGAGCCAACTTAGTTAGGATTTACTCTTCCGTTGATGCATTCTGTCTGATGATTTTTTTAGTTTTTTTTTGTTTCCTTGAGATTTTTTTACTTTAGTTTTGCTGGTTTCAGTCTACTGTATTAGAAAACCATGAACAAGAGTGTGTTTCCTCAGAGGACAGAGGGAGTGGACCAATAGCAATACTCATACAATACAATATGTGCAGACACAGACAGAGAAACAGATAAGGTGCAGTGTTGCTGTAATAGATATCTAATCTGATTCTCCTAAATCATCATAATGCTGCACATAGTGCTGCGAAAACCTCTCTACATTGTCTCTACAGTGCTGAACGTGCCCTTCACACAGAGAGATTTGGATTTGGAGCAGATCCTCTCGACTGCAATGGTAAAGTGGCCTAAAAAAATGCAGGAGGGGATTTTTATCAGACCCATTTCTCCTCTTGTTTTATGCCTTTATTTACTGTAATGTTTCATTTATTCCCCACTTCATAGAGCATCTGTGGAGATGGCAGCCTTTTTTTTCTTCCTCCAGTCAATTTGATTCATTACATTGTCCCACTTCTCTGCGGGCTTGTCTTTCATGAGTGCACACACACACGACATGATGATAATGTTAACATTTTGAGTAGTGTATTCCAGAGAGAAATGATAGACTATAAACGTTGCATATCATATAGTAATTCAGCCCTGCCACTGTGTACATGCACGTGCATGCAAACATATTTTTGTGTCCGTCTGCCTCACATATATATCTGTGTATTTACATATTTGTGTCTGTATTGTCACTTTTGTGCCTTTTGTTCTTTTTCTATATACATACAATAAAAATTAACAAGGAAGTAGATTGTATTTAAAGCAAAAACCAACCTTAAGTTTTGATTAAATCTTTTGTCATGAAATGTTACAAAAAGTTTAGTACTTTCATGTTTAATTCAATTTTGGTCACTGTTGTCCTATTAACTACACTGAATTTATCAAAATGCTATTTACACCCTTGCAGCACCGAACCCTGACGTGTAATGCAAATTAAATTGAATGAAGATATGGATCTGTTGCACTGATATCCTCTAAGGAGTAATTTTACACCTTCAAACAAACATTTAACTAATTAAAGATGCAAATGTCAGTGCCTTTGCAGAGTGCGTGAACTTAACCCTAACGACATCGGTGCAAAACACCAAGGGGGAGCTTGAAACATTAATGCTCAGCAGTTCGGAATCAATTCAGTTTGTGGAAATAGGGGTAAATTAACTCTCTCATACTGAGGGAGGTCAATAGCTAAATGGATCGACGACAAATATGCTAAGAAAAGCTCTGCAGGTTTTCAGTGGAAAATGGGTTCTGCCAGACTGGTGCCAGAGTGCGATGATGATCAGAGCATGAACACAATGACTTTAGTTTCTTATGTTAGTTATTAGAAGGGTGTTACCATATGGCATTACAACAGTAGACTCGATCTCCTTATCTTCTGTTACAACCTGAAACTCATATCCTCTTGAAACCTGAACCTGTATCTAAGAGAGGGCATCCTGGGCTTTCTATTGATGTCTTATTGGTTGGGGTGTAACCATGGCAACCGTGTTTGTGCCTCTTTAAAATGGAAATACAGTAAAAGCACAGGAGGGGTAAGGAGACGTAATCAATCAAAATCAACTTTAATGTTTTAAAGTTGTTATTCAAATGGTTTTATGAAGTTAAGCACTTTAACTATAGTTAAGGGGATTCTCAGAAATTTGTAATATTCCTTACCTACTAAATAACACATTGTTTGTGAATGTCCTTTATACTGGACACCTGGACTTTTACTTAACACTATTGGAGATATTTCACTGACTGAGGCAGAATTCTAATTATTGATGAAGACTTATTGATGAAGAATTTCAGGCAGAATAGGAGGCTTTGTCTGAAGAAGAGCAGGATAGTACCGTCCTCCATTGTTGACCAGTTGAAAAGTAGGTGGGGTTGTGAGATTCGAATGGATGGGGAGTTTTTGGTTCAAAAAAGGAGTACTGGTCAGAAAGTGACTTCTTATTGTGGGGTTTTTGGGGGACATTTTCACCTTTAGTTGTCATTTCATTTTGCTATGGGGCAGTAAATACCTTACCTATTGCACATTTAATGTACAGGGATTGCCATTTATGGGCCTAATGGGCTGGACCCATTGGCTTCAGCCTACCTGCATATTTGGAATTGCGAGACAGTCTGCATTGACAGTTGACAGTTTGAAAGTTTCAGAAAACTTCAAATTCCAGCCATACAGTTGACAGAGGCTAAAGCTACAATTTCTCAATTCATCTCATATATGTTACAGCAGGTGAACCAGAATCAAGCTATCAAACGCTGGGCTGCACTATTGATTTGTCAAATGTAACTCACATCTGGGGAATGAGAGCACAAGGATGGACGGGCGTATGGGAACTGAAACACAGAGAGAGGTTCCAGTTCAATTGTCACCGGGGATGCAGAGGCATTTTCAAGTCACTGCCTGGTTTGTGCTTGGCCAGTGCAAAATGAATAAGAATTTGATTACAGCCATTGAAAGCTTCCCAGTTCTTTACAACTTTTATTTGAGAGACTACAGTAATGACGTTTTTAAATGCTTGGAGAATGGTTGCATCTGTTGTTGGGGTTGTTGTTTTTGAATGCTACCTAATTAGTGCTTGCTAGGTAGCTATGCTAACTCGTCAAAATGATGTAACATTATGAAAGACATTAATAATGCAGAGAAAAATACAGTATTTTCCTGTACTCTGTAGCTCCATGAGACCACTAGATAGATGCAATGGAATGGGAACCTCTCACACCACCCACAATCGTCAGAATAGAGTGACCCATCCAAGTTCGTCACCGAGTTAGAAATAAAGCTTTTACACTACTTTGACAAGTTGAACGTCACGTCCTAAAACAGATAGCTCTTATGTCTTTGTCATGGTAGTTGCCGCATTGGTTAACAAAACCAACGCCTTTATTTACGCCTGAGCTAGCACAGATATTTCAAATCAAATCTCAAATTGTGTGCTGTTAATTGGCTGGTAGTTAACATTGCAGCTAAACAGAGACATAATGGATATGTGTGTGTATGTGTGTTTTCATGGAGAATGTTCTGCACCAAGCTCATTCACTAGAAGCCTACACGATGGAGGAGTGGGCAGCCTGGGGTACAGTAGGTTCTTATTACCATTCAGAGGCCATGGATTAACCACCATCAAACATTTACCTATAAGGCCTGATTTAGCATGCAGATACAATGGAGGGAGGCATTCAGACCTGGTGCATCAACACATTCTGCAAGTGAGAATACGTTGTTATTGCAGAGTTTGTGCCTTTAGATCAAACCTTTGGCAAGAACATTTAGCCTTCACGGAATGCCACCTTCAATTGAACTGTTGAGACACCATATCAAAGTTCGGGCATCAGGGTATGGGTAACTTTCTTTCCTCCTCCGTCTCCTACCTCCTTCTTCTCGGTGCCTGTTGCCTCCCATTTTGGCGCCCCGCCCTCCCTGCAGTCCTTCGCTTAATGCTAATTTAGCCAGTGGCAACCTTCCTGATTGGGTCATTAGTTGCTTCCTAACGTCCTGTCAAAGGTTTCATTTCCCGTGCCCTCTGCGGGTTAATGAGGTTTGTGTGGTGGTGGTGGGGGGGTGGGACAGTTTATTCTGCCAGTGTTTGATTCTGCTTGGCCTCATTTGCATGGCAGGAGGAGGCAGGCTTTTGAACAGCAGGGAGCCTTCTTAACGGGAAGCGATGAGAGAATAGATGATTTGGGCCAATTACCCCGTCCAAGCGGCCATGAAACAGCAGTGGTTAAGAAGTCATTAGGGGAGAGGAAGGTGTTAATTTACATGG
>OOFE01017726.1:0-14636 GCA_900323365.1 Monocentris japonica | reverse complement strand
CAAATGGCCCGTCACTCCACCATGATACAGTACACATCAGGAGAGAGTGACAGAGAGAGAGAGAGAGAGCGCAAGAGAGAGAGAGCAGGCATTTCAATCAAGGAGGTCATAAGGTGATGTTAGGGATTCAGTGTCTTGCTCAAGGACACTTCAGCAGGGCAAATGCCTGCTTACACAGGGCTTCAGCCCATGCCCACTATTTCAAGGACTGTTTTAAAGAAACAGTCTTTCAGGCCAACCTGAACGATCCTTAACAACATCCTTTGATACGTGAGGATTTAGGCACATGCTATTACAATCTCGACTGAATTTAAAGGGTATTGACCTTGAGTCAAAACATGACTATGTAAAAGTGGGTGTTATTAAACATTAAATCCAGGTGACTTGCGGTAATATGTAATTGTTGGTGTGTCTCTTTGTCCACTTGTTTGGGCAGCTAGTGTGCGCCGGGTTGAATTCAGCTCAGTTTAAATTAGCTATGACCTTTTGATTAACGATCATACGGCACTCTGCCCAGGCTGCTGTTGGCACAGCGGACTAACTGGACTCTTACGACTCTTTCCTCTGCCACGTTCCTTTTGCTCCCGTCTTTGATGAAACAGATTAGACATATATCACAGGGAGGGGCCACTCCCACAGGTGAAAAACACACACAGCACTCAAAACGCAAGTTGATTGGATGCATCCTCTGTGACACCTTGAACGCTGGAAACCCCAATCTGCAATGAAAAGAAATTTGGAACCTGTTTGATTTTTAAATTCTATACAACTCTATGATTGTTCACTGGGGCCTGTTCTGACTATCCTTTATCTATTGCCCATCAGCTGTTCATCTCTAGAAAAAACATAGTCTCACTATCAGAACTTTAGTTTATACCACTTACACTTCAAGCTCAAGCCTTTTACTTGTCTTCATTGCAATAAACATAACCAGTGACTCGTCAGAACCAGGGAATCCTAATAAGTTCCCTGTCATCTACGAGAAACCAAGCTAGGTGAGGGGCCCCTGGTGTGAGTTTACCATGAAGGGTCCTGACATAGGACCTTTGGGGATCTGGTGTTTCACTTTTGACCGGCCTCCGTTGGCCCGTTAACCCCTCCACAGAGTCAGCTCCAATTAGCCAGCGGAGGCGGTGTGCTGAGAGCCTGCGTTACGGCACAGAGGGGGGGCGGATTATCTCTGTGTTTCCTCTGCGTGGAACCTGGCCCTCCCCTCTGGCCCCAGGCAACTGACCCTGTAGTATGTACAGGTAACAACCACACTCCCAAAAGTAGTGGGGACAGCTGCAAGTGTGAGAGGAGCAGTAAGCCCTTAAGTCCATCCTTCTTTCCTTCCCTGTTTTCTGGGGGGACAGTTTCCTTGTTGGCGCAAGCAGGGAAGCCAAAGGTGTTTGATGATGGATGGCAGTGGATCCTGACTCCTGAAATGCACGGGGAGATTAAGACGGATTGTGTGCACGTCAAAGCTTAGCCCGGCCTCCGCTCCCTCAGGTGCCCCGTGTTGCTGGATAGAGAAACTAATTTGGGCCGACGGTTATTAATTGCAGAGTACGGAGCGCTTGTCACATTAAATGAAGTGAAGGAGTAATCTTTGTATTATTTCTGGCTTAGAGGTGGAGTTGCTGACTGTTCTCGTTAAAGAGACGCAGGGTGGGTTGGCTTTTGGTAGCAGGTGCGCGTTAAAGCAAGGGGATTTGGAAACTTGTTTGGTATCACCCGTCTTTCATCATTTTACACCAACTAGCGCAGACCAATTGAGGGATGCGTGCTGTACTATAAACCATGCAGAATCTGTCTGAAACTGTATTCTACTGGTACAAGATTTATGATCCCTTTCTTTTCATGCAAACAATAGCTGCTACATAGGCTAAAAGCTAATTCAAACAGAATCACAAGCCGTTCACCTATTCTCATTACCTCACTCTGCCTCATCCATTATTCTTATCTTTGTTTTTGTCCCTCATGTGTTTGTACCATTTCTGTACATGTGTGTGTATGTTTGTGTTTGCTTTATGTGGCAGGCCCTGATGCAGGTCCATGACAGTGTGGCAGTGCAGGAAATGGAGACAGAGATGGAGAGTGTGACCCAGTACCTGGGAGAGACGGTGAAACTGGTGCGGCTGGAGAAGGCTCACGACATTCCACTGGTGAGACGCCCTCTGTCAGTCTTTTAGCCTCTCATATCTACACTTCTGTCATACGTATATCGGTCATAGGTCATCCTCTACTGTGTACGGTCAGTGTGTGTGTCCGTGTGTGCTTATATATATCTATAGCTATATACTATATGTACATCTTTATCTATCCATAGTGTTTTTATATGCTTGTTTCACAGCCATTTCATTTAAAGCTATTTGATATCAGTTTGAAATCCAGTGAAAGCAGCATTTTAACATACTCCTCAGCTTTCACAATGCAGTTTGCTTTCATTTGGAAATAATGGTGGAAATCCAATTAAGGTTTGCTTGTGGTGAATGTATACAAATATATAGCATGACTGGACTATAGGCACTCAAACGTGCAGTAAGTAAGAAAATCTTTATATAGCACTTTCCAAACCAGAGGTTACAAAGTGTGTCACAAAAACAGAATGTGCAAAGCAGTCAAAGTAAAGCAAATAAACATGACACATACAGACAATACCATCAATAAAAAGCCAGCATGTAAAAAAGGTGCAAATTTCAACCAAGGGATGGGCAGAAGACCCTTTTGGTTTCATAAGGGGTCAACAATTGGCTAATATATGATGGTGCCAGGCCGTGCAAAGCCTTGTTTCTGTGCATGTGTAAATGTGTGTATCCATGTGTGCATGCCTGTGTTTGTGTGTGCGTGTGCGTGGCCAGGGTGCGACAGTACGTAACGACATGGAGAGTGTGGTGGTGAGCCGCGTGGTGAAAGGCGGGGCGGCAGAGCGGAGCGGTCTCCTCACCGAGGGGGACGAGATTCTGGAGATCAACGGGATTCCCGTCCGCGGGAAACACGTCAATGACGTCCACGACTTACTGGTAACAGAGCAATGAATTCCATAGTGAAGACCAGGGGTTCCCATAGTGGGTTCCAGGAACACCCAGGGGTCCTTGAGGGAGTTTCAGGGGGTCCCCAGCTAAAATAAACATGTTTGAGAACCCCTGGTAAAGAGAAATAGCATCAGTGTCGCCATACTACTATATCATATGACTATATCCATTCATTTACGGGGAGGAAGTGACAACTAGCACCCCTGCGTGGCATTCATTCCTGAGAAAATTCCCATTAATTTTACCATTGACAAATACAGACATTATATGTGATGAATCCCAGAGCAGTTGTTTTTGAATAGATCAGGTTATACGAACATTAAAGTTCATTGCCATAAAACATTGTAAAAACTTACAAAAGAAAGAAAATACAGTCAATAAAAGTGGATTGGTTTTATATGGAAATGTAATCCCTGTCATGTTGAATTCATTGTATTCCATTCCCTACGGAGAAGTCAAGCCGTTTCTCAGTGAACTTGTACGTAACCACCAGAGGGTGACAGGGTGACTTTCCCTCCTATATAAAACCATGAGGATTCCACTGATATCTGCGTGACATGATCTTCTCTTCTCTTCAGCAACACATGCACGGCACTCTGACCTTCCTCCTCATCCCAAGCTCTCAGACGAAACCTCCCATGCACAGACAGACTGTGGTAAGTCTCTTAATCATGTGCGTGTGTGTACAAGAATGCACGTCTGCATGCATGCGACGCCAACCTTGACATTGTAAATCCTGTCCTCAGATGCATGTGCGAGCCTACTTTGACTACGACCCCTCTGATGACCCCTTTGTGCCGTGTCGGGAGCTGGGCTTGTCCTTCCAGAAGGGAGACGTCCTCCACGTCATCAGCCAGGATGACCCCAACTGGTGGCAGGCTTACAGGGATGGCGACGAGGACAACCAGCCACTCGCTGGACTCATTCCAGGTATGAATCAGCCCAAGGTCAAATATCAATATATGATTTATTATTGTTTCACAAGGATAGATACACACAAGGACATATTGCTAGCAAACGTCACCTCATTTTGCAGTATGTTACTTTCCATTGCTACTTTCCAATATCCAGCCTAGGAGCAGGCTTACACACATATAGATGGGGGCCTGGCACCCTTGTTCATGAGTTCTTTGGCAGTATTAGTCACTGTCAGTACCAGGGATCAAACCAGCAACATTTTGAATACTTGGTGGCCTCCCTGACCTGCCAACTTGCTGCCTTTCTGTACTTCTAAATAATTTAGACAAAAGAAAGCAGTTGAAAGTGGTCTGTGACTAACAACTCACCTGGCAGTAAATGAGCTATCCTGGCAGCAAACACCATCCATCTGGCGTGCCAAGCAGATTAAAACAAACACTAAGATTTATTTGCGATTACTCTTTGACCCAGGCCTGGTGAGGCTGGAGGAAACTGAGTTTCGGCACCGGAAGTAGAATGTGTCTCATCTATTTTCCGGGTTCCTCAGCAGGTTTAGAAAGATTGGAAGAGTATGGAAAATGAATTTGAAAATGTACAGGTCTAAAAAAGGAAATGCACAAAGTCTAAATTTAAAAACCATCCATCCTGACTTCACGGGACTACATATTTGATGTAGTCTCACTGTCGTTTCACAAAATGTGATATTGTTGTTTTCATTCAGAGTGTAGAGACCCACATGACAGTCATATTGTCCCTCTACTATCAGCATAGATGAACACTGACCAAACATTCCCATCAATTTAAGAAAATAAGGTTAGATTACTCATCAGTCTCTTCTTGCTGTTCCCTTTCCCAGGGAAATGTTTCCAGCAACAGAGAGAGACCCTGAAGAAAACTATGACAGACAGGAGTCGGGAGCACCAAGGTAAGAGGATAATGTTGAAACGCTCACACAAACACACTCACACACAGGTTCTTTGTGTGTTAAAAATATGAGATATTTGCAAACTCAAACATTTTGCATCCACACTGACAAAAATAGAATTGGCAGTGCCTAGGGTGTCGTAGCAAAGTGAAATGATAATCCCCCTTTTAAAGCTAAATCCTTTCCGCTTGTCATTGCTCCAGGGAAGCTTTGGTATGTAAAGAAGAACAAGAAACAGAGGAAGAAGAACCTGTACAACTTTAACAGAAATACTGGTAAGACTCACGCTCTCCGTCTCTCTCGACAGCAGTTTAAAGGTTAGAGAAGAGGGTTTGCGACCAGAGGGTTGCCAGTTAGAATATCCAGAACGCCCAGTTCTGCCCCCAGTGAGTGTTAAACAAGGCTATATATAAAGGTAAAAAAACTGTCTAGCTCTCTCTGTATTGACAGCTCATTGTCTGTCTCTGATAAGTCTTGTCCAGACTTGGTGTGTCACAAGTCAGATTAGTCCTGTCCTGAAACAGGTGTCCAGCAGGTGTCTAAATAGCTTCAGGGAACCTGCCGTGTTATTGGTTTACACACACACACACGCTGCTCCGGTGGAGCTGCTCGGTGGCGAACGGTGGAAGTCGAGTTGTACTGGGTAGCTCCCAGGTGAACGTGTGTAACTGAATATGAAGCAGGGCATTGCTGAAAAAGAGCATGTGTGGAATTATTATGTAATGGGATACTTTATTGATCCCCAACGGAGGAATTCTCTTTTCTCTCAGGGTCAGCTGGTAGGGTTTTAGCATCTTTGTTCAGGGACACTTGAGCAGAGCATTAACACCTCCCAAATTCTCTTGTCAGACTACGATGATATCCTGACCTATGAGGAGATGGCCCTCTACCACCAGCCGGCCAATCGCAAGCGTCCCATCGCTCTGATTAGTCCACCAAACGGTGGGCAAGACGAGCTGCGTCGGAGGCTACTGTCCATCGAACCGGATAAGTTTGCCGGCGCCGTGCCACGTGAGTCCCATCAGTGTTAAAACAAGGGGTCTCGGTGATGTTAAACACTCATCGACAATCGGAGATTTCAGATGAGGAACTGTGGAACTTGTGATGCAGAAACCAAATTTTATACATCAGCAGCTTTAACCGTGACTGCACAAATCACTCAAATTTACAGTCTTTAGATAGTGAGAAATTGAAAACTGAAAACTTAAAAAGGAATCATGGTTCTTTCTAATACAAGTGCCATTTAGTACACTAACAGTCTGTAGTATTAGCACATGAAGTCAAATTTGACTCCTCTTATCCCTTTCACGACTTAGACACGACCAGGAACCCAAGGATACACGAGAGGAATGGGCGCGAGTACCATTTTGTGAGCCGGACTGTCTTTGAGGCCGACCTGGCCGCAGGGAAGTTCATTGAGTCGGGGGAATATGAGAAGAACCTGTACGGCACCAGCACCGACTCAGTCCGACACGTTATCAACTCTGGACGCATCTGTCTGCTCTGCCTGCACACCAGGGTAGGACCGACCTTCTGTATGCTTCTCAGTGTTTTCTGGCCAAGTCAGAGCACATCATCATTTTCATCTTAAACATTGGTGATGAACCCAACCGTAAGCCCAGTGGAGACATGGAGTGTTGTGCCTCATCCTCATAGAGACAAATAGAGGAAATTTTGTGATCATTGATTTTAGAAAATATAGTCATTTTTGGCTTTGGCTTGACATTAACACAGCTTTCAAATGGTTATTTGTTTATTTTTGACAATTGTTCATAACTGAAATAACATAACTTTCAGAGTCAAACAGGGTGATGCCACAGTGCTTGTTGCTTTGATATAAATGTCAACCCCTGTTCTTTGTTTGGGTCTTTCCTTCCACCTCAAATGCATCTCCGGTCTTCCTCCTGTCAGTCACTGTGGCTGTTGAGGTCCTCCAACCTCAAGCCCTATGTCATCTTCATCGCTCCTCCTTCTCAGGAACGACTGCGCACCCTGCTGGCTAAGGAGGGGAAAACACCAAAGGTACCTCCTGTGCATTACCAAATTATAGCTCACCCATAAAAATGCCTGATCAGCAAAAGTGGCCTGATTTACGCTCTTTGTGAAATGCCACAGTTTGTATGTCATGTATGATAATGATATTGTGGAAGAAAGGCTTTTGAGTCTTATTTCTAGTACAATGTGGCAGAAATAATTCACCTATCTCTCACCCCTTAAAATCTCTGCGCTGGTTTCTGCGTCCAGCCTGAGGAGCTGAAGGAGGTGATTGAAAAGGCCCGAGACATGGAGCAGAACTTCGGCCACCTCTTCGACGCAGCCATCGTGAACATGGATCCCGATACAGCTTTCCACGAGCTGCGCAGGCTGATAGAGAAGCTGGACACTGAGCCACAGTGGGTGCCCACCTCCTGGCTGTGCTAGAGGTCAGAGGGACTCACCCCGGGGGAGCCTCAGGGCAGGAGGAGGGAAGTACAAGAACAAAAAAAAAAAAAAAAAAAGGGTTCTGGAGGAATAATCAAGAAAGGAGGGGTGGACAATGGTAACTTGTCACTGGAGTTTTCACTTGCACAAAATGGAGAGTCGTTCTCCTCATTTGTAGAGGAGGTGACCAGTGCCACATGTTGCTGGGATGGACTCAAATTTCTCACATTTCTTTTTGTTGGTGTTTGTCTTTGTGGTCCTTGTCAATCATTTATCCCAAAAAACTAGAGGCAGTATTTCTATCCTACTCTTAATAGTTATTTATAATTGTAAATATATATTTTCTAGACACAAAGGTAAAATATGATACACAAAGCAGTACATTCAACTGGTCTGTCTGAATACCAAACAAAGAATTAGCCCTTGTGCTAAAAGCGGCTACAATATGGCGTCTTCCATCCGGAAACACCAAAGAGAAAACCTGCTGTACTCTGCAGTGTTTTGTGGTACTTCCTCTATACCAACGTCAGTATTATTTTGTGTTGTCTCATGTTGCTATATTTATACTGCGATAAAAACATACCTCAAATCTTTGGTTTGTTTCTAGCTGTCTTGTCACTGCAAGGTACCATTGCTCTATGGACAGGACATATCACTGACTATAATCCAATCCAACAAATACTGTAATTGTTTCCTGACTGGATTCTTATTCATTCACATGCACAATTCTGGAAACGTGTTAATAAAATCAGATGTGAATGACTGTAGCATTGATGTATTTCAGCAAATACTAATTCATATACTTAAATATTGTTATAAACCAGTTGTTAATGTTGGTCTTGCAACAGAACTCTGTATTAACTCAACACTAAAAAAAACCTGTCAAATGTAGCATTCTGGTGTAAGATGGCTGCCATTCCAAAACGCTTGGGTGAAATGCTTTTCAGCGCAATGCATGAAGCAAATCTGGTCACAGTCTATGTCCTCCTCGGTATCTTAAACTCTCCTTCATTCCCAGTCATAATTTCTCACACTTGGAATTGAAAAGCTCCAGCATTAGTGTGTTTAATAATCTGCATCAAGACATTAAAAACTAAAAAGGAATCGAGTCACCGGTTCAATATTCAACTTTATTTGGATGAAGTGTTGGGCCTCGTGGACACACACTAGGTTTTACAACAGCTGGGGGTTCTGGTGCAGTAATAATTATCATCCTTACGGAGGTAACAACAGCCTCATGATACGGGGGTCGGCATTGGGATAGGCCCCCCCCCCACAACACAAACTCACACACTCTGGGAAATCTACAACCACCTTGATGACTGCACAGTTTGAAAGCATGCAATGGCTCCAAATGCTGCGTTGAAACTGAAATATTTACACCCTCGTCCAATCACATGGAACACTTCTCACCGTTCACTCCCAAAACACGTGTAAACATACCTATATTATTTGCTTCTTTAAGCATTCAAATGACAATTGGTTGACGAAGCAACGCCCTCGCTGGCCTTAGCCATGTTGGATGACACTTCGGTTCTTTACAGTGATAAATCTGGAAACATCTTTTCCAATACTGAAAACAACATAACAAAACTCACAAACGTGTACCCAAAAAAAAAAATTTTTTTTGCACGAGAAGACATTGACATGGCCTTTGAGGCACAGAATAAATAGGATGATGTGTGAAGTGGTTACGAGCCTGAAGTGCCCGTCACTCAAACAGTAGGTCCTCATCCGTCTCCTCGGTCAGCATGTTGGCAGGCTCGGCGATGGGACCCAGCGCTGCCAGGCGGGCCGCAATCTCGAGCTCTGTCCTCTCTCGAAGTTGCTTCTTCTTCTCTTGGATCTTCTTCAGCCTGTTGTGATTTAGGAAATGTTTTTCAAACTCTTGTGACGTGGAAAGGTTACATTTATGTGGAACTGGCTAGTTGGGTGTGGCGGTAGCAGACATGTAACAAGCAGGTGGCGTTTTAGGTGAAATAACACTGGATTGACATCTCACCTGTAGAACTCCTCTCGTTCTCTCTCATCCAGCTCTGTGATGATGTAGGTGAGGGTGCGCTCAATCCGAGGGATAATCACTGCAAAGAGGGACAACCGGGAATTTAGCTATAGTGACACCGTCGGGGCTCTTCCTCCTAGTCCTCTGAGCAAAAGGCAACAATTTGATGTGTAAATGAACACAGCATGAACCTACCGTGCTCAATGGCATTCACACGGCGGTTGGTAATCTTAATGGCTTCATCCAGAGTGACAAAGGAAGTCTGTCGACAAAAAGGAAGCCTTGCGTTATCAATATTTTTGAATCGCACGTTTACAGTTTCCTCTTAAGGTTCATGCTTCTCCTACCTATATGTGCATTGCCATTACTGCTGTAATTTCATTTAAGTCATGCAGTTTCTCTACTGCCACCTGTTGTATGGTAAGACATGTTTTATTTTCCTACCAAGATGGGTGTGCAGTGAAAAAAAAAAGCATAAAATTGAACTAGCAAACATCTGAATTGACCTTGACAGATCTCCAACAGCACCCCCTACCTGTAAGGAGGCCAACTCCACGAGCAGCTCAACAGCTTTGGCATAGTTCCTCTTCAACCTGGAAAGCTGCTCTCCTCCCCTAGCCAGACCAGTTAGCTCGTAACCTGACAGATACGCGAACACAGCAACTCAGTGATTCACTATTGATGAAAGCATTTTGTGTATTCATAGGAAACAGCCAAGTGAGAGATTTTGACTTACTGTCCCCGCCTTCTTGGTAGTGCTCAAACACAGGTAGGGTAACACCTGAAAGGAACAAACAGAGACACATGAGTGCTTGTGTCAAACAGTCAAGTTCCTAAAGTGAGAAGACACCATCTTTGAAGCTAACCTGCCACATTGTCCTTCTTGGCTCGGACCTTCACCTGGGCCTTGTTCACATTCTGGATTACAGTAGTGCTGTGGGCGTAATTACAGATGGGAATTACAGAGAGACATCACTGCTGCACCAGACATAACAAAACAGCCAATGGTATAATTTGGACTCTCCCACCTGAAGTCCCCAGCAGCAAATTTGGCCTCGGCCAAAGAGAAGGCAGCCTCTCTCATCACCTCTCCCATCAGGGTCTTAGTCTGGGGAGGGATAAGCAGAGATATGAAGACAAAGTCCACCTTTGTACGACACTCTGGCTGATGAGAAAAGTAGAGAAACAAATCAATCATCAGTTATTTTCAACTGACTTCAATAATTTTGCGGAGGATCTGTCGGAAACGCATGGAGAGGGCATCGGCCTTCTTCTTGAGCAGGTTACGGCCAGTCTGGGCTCCTTTCAGCCGGGCCTTCATGATGGTCTGAGCCCTGCAAACCCAAGCACAACAAATAAGATTTTTTTAAAAAAAACAACCTTGTCAATCATGATTGGATCCATCAAAAAGATTAGGCCTAGTAGACAGAGAACTCCTCTTATCTGTTGACTAAGCTACATAATGCCCAAGACAATCAGTCTCTGAATGGCAATAATTTTTTATACACCATCTCAGTCTGTATAGAATTAGCTGCAGACATGCATCACATTTTTTGACAGCTCACACTTGGATCATGTTGGGAGGACATCACATGACATAAGGAGGACTCTTCCTCTTTGATACACCATGGAGAATAAGACAGTGTTGCCTCAATGTAAAATTCACCAACTGCTGACGTGAACCAAAAATGACTGACATGCAATAATTTACTAGTCAACTAAGACAGCATAATATATGTTGGCTAACGTTGCCTAGCAAGCTGCAATAGGTTAGCAACTAGCAAAAACAAGCTGCTTACATTCTGGAGGGGAATACGTCGATCCTTTCTTTTCCTGACATCTTGTCCTTTGGTCGAAGGTCTTCTCTTCGGTTCCGTCTCCTCGAATAGCTCTTAGGCCGGTGGCGTTTACCCCAACTAGTGACTCTGTGAAGGTTTTAGGAAGCAGTTGTTGCTCTACGTGGAGGATTAAAAGCATATACTGAACTGGTGGTCGTGATCTGTCGTACGACTCGGTCTCTGTAGTTATCAGCTGGTCTCCGGTCATGTGACTGTCCCTGTACTCAGCGAACGCTTTTTGCGCACGCGCGTGCCAAATAGCTCTGATCTCTTCCGGGTCGAAAAATTAGCACACCGATGAATGTGAGTTAGCGGGGCCTAAATTTGAAAAATACCAAAAAAAGGCAATAGTGGACATTTGAACATTTCCGACACAGAACATTCCAGTATATTGTTCTGTTACCATATGACACAGGTGAGTTGCTGACGTGAGTTCGTATTGGCAAAGCAGCTGTTTGCCGGGGAGCGGCTAACAGATTAGGCTACTAGCTAGCTGCTAGCCGCAGCGATGCATGTGCCGCATGTGATGTGGGAACCAGCCCTGCAAACCGTATGGGTTACTAGCTAGCTAACGGTAGCCAAAGTAAATGTTTTTTGCTATTACGAGTAACCCATGTGTTGTTATCTAACGTGATACCAGCTACACCAGCTGTCAGTACGCTAGTCATTTGTGATCAGGCTTTTGAGCTTCCTTCCATTTGTGCCAATTCTTCGTTTCTTACACAATAGCATGGGGATTTTGGTTCATCTGCATTGCATCATACCTTTCACTATCTTAAATATGATATAACATTGTTTATCCGTTGCCAATGCCTACACTGCCAGCTCTCCCAATACTGTTCAATCCCTTTGTTGTTATTTTAGGGACATTTTCCAGACAAAGCTGAGTCATCCGACCTGTTTTCGACCTAGGCTTTCAGTGCCAAAGCCGCCCTGTTCAATCATCTGACCCCTGTCTCTTTCCTTCTGTCAGCAGTGATGCCAGGACTCAGCTGTCGATTCTATCAGCACCGGTTCCCGGAGGTGGAGGATGTCGTGATGGTGAACGTGAGGTCCATCGCCGAGATGGGAGCCTACGTCAGCCTTTTGGAGTACAACAACATTGAGGGCATGATCCTCCTGAGCGAGCTGTCACGTCGACGTATCCGCTCCATCAACAAGCTCATCCGCATAGGCCGCAATGAGTGTGTGGTGGTCATCCGAGTAGACAAAGAGAAGGGTAGGCTCAGTGATCCGGGGCTCTGGGCTTGCACACAGCCGCGGTGTTTGGTACATTTCGAAATTCACCAGCCTCTTTGACTACTTACAAACCAACTATATTCATTGAATTCCACAGGATCTCCAAATGTTGTTTAGTTACCTGCCAAAGTGGCTGAACGTACAAACATACCAGCTGCAGCTGAAATTGACCAGCATTTTGTGGCTGCTGTGAAGCTTGATAATTCAGTACTCTTATGATATCTGATACCAAAGATTTGGCGTGGCATCCTTTTCAAAATGTGTCCTTTTGATTGGAACATCAACGTATGAATAGTACATCCCAGTGTCCAAACCTGCAAGGATTAAATCACAAGATGAACTAGTGAAAGAGGTGGTCAACTTGACAGGGTGTGCAATTAAACTGTCCCTGAACCCTGGACAGTTACAACTGCTGAAGTAGTAGTTAATGGAGTGGTATCGTGCTGTTCCTTGAGCTCACGATACTTCCCTTTGGTAGCCACCTCAAAACCATTTGTATTAATACACCTTCAGATTCTGGCCTGTGAGGGAATGTTATGTTTGTGTCTTTTTTCGAACAAAATTATCCTGTGTAGTTGGCTTCGGAAAGAAATCTCACTGCATCTCTTTGCTGCTTTCAACTTTCTCCCCAGGATACATCGATTTATCAAAAAGAAGAGTTTCACCAGAGGAGGCCATCAAGTGTGAAGATAAATTCACCAAATCTAAAACCGTAAGTCAAATTGTGCCAAAGGATTTTTAATTTTGTTGCCATTTTAATTTTTTGATTGTAAAAACTTGCAAACTCCACATGATGGAAGTCACGCCATGCCGTGCTTCTTATGCGAACATCAAGTAGCTTGTCACAATAGCATTAGCAGGCTATGATGCTCTCACCTAATACCTTAGTTTAGGGAAGCAGACATACACCGATCAGCCATAACATTAAAACCATTCGGCGGGGGACAGGGGTCAGCATGGGCACTCTGACCGGTCTGCGGCTACGCAGCCCCATATGCAGCAAGCTGCAATGCACTGTGTGTTCTGACACCTTTCTATCATAGCCAGCATTAACTTTTTCAGCAATTTGTGCTACAGTAGCTCTTCTGTGGGATCAGACCAGACGGGCCAACCTTTGCTCCCCATGCGCATCAATGAGCCTTGGGCACCCATGACCCTGTCACTGGTTCACCGGTTGTCCTTCCTATAATGAACTTTGATATATATCTGATGAACTTTGATGTATATAATCAACTTTGATATGTATACAATGAACTTGGATGTATCACAACTGATGTAGCTTCCTCTTCAGCTGTCAATTCATGTTAAGATCACTAGCCTTGTATGTTGTAGGGCACAGAAACAAATTGTTTTTATTTATTTTTTGGTAATCTTTCTGGACAGCAAACAATAATCCCAAAATGGCATTCACTGATGTTCAAGAATGTTTTATGGACCTATATAATTTTCTTGATGCAGCTGAAAGCTGACAATGGTCTTCTTGATGGCCATTCACCACTTTGGAATTCTAAAATACATGCTGAATGATGCTAACACCCAACTTGAAGTCATTGAGAGGAACACACAACTACGCATGGATCAAATTGCAGATATTCAGGAATCACTTTATTCTGGCAGTAGGAAACATACATTTGTTTGTTTAAATAGATAAATATAACTTAAAGAGTACATGTGATGAAAAAAGCAACAATTAAGGGCCCTGTTTTCATAATGGCACATGGCAGCGGCTGAAGTTGTATTTTGTCGGGCACAGACAGGGTTTTGTTTTTCTCATCTGGGCCTGTTTGGTATTTTGGTGACTCCCAGTGAACTTGACTGGGTGAACTTGACTGGGCCGGAGTGGGAGGTGTTACGATCAGAATGGAGGGACCCAAGCACAGACTCAGACAAGGGGATATGGTGTAAAAAGGTTTATTGTAGGTTCAGGAGGGGAAATGATGATGGCAGCCGAAGGCAGCTGGCAGAGGAGGGATGAACAGGGGAAACTGAGGATGGCGTGACGCGGCTGGCTGGAAACAGTCCGGAGTGTGGCAGGCGAGCAGAGCAGGCTGGGAAGGGGTGGTCCTGGAAGCACAGGGAGAGAAGGTAAGACAACACACCAAACACTACCAACTGTAGGTGAAACAACGATCTGGCGATGAGTGGATGAAAACCCGGAGTAGATATACTGTCGTGGATGAGCTGATTGTTGGCAGGTGTGCAGATGGGAGCAGATGAGTGGAAGGTAGTAATCAGGAGGGAGCCAGTTGAGTGCCGGGGGGAGCCACACCCACGCC
>OOFE01017724.1:0-16246 GCA_900323365.1 Monocentris japonica | reverse complement strand
CTCACTCACTCTCTGCAGCACATAAGTATGCTAGCCTATGTCACATCCACTCACCACTGTTCAATAATTCATCAGTGCTACTGTGCATCCTAGAATGTGCTTCACTGCTCTGCCCATGTGGCTGCAGACAACCAGACAGAGATGGAGGGAGAGAGAGAGAGAAGAAATTGCTCCCAGCCTCAGCTGAGCACGTGATTTCAGCTTCAACCTCTTATTCCAATTCTGCCAACCTCAGGCAGCCGCAGTGTACACCACACTCCTCTGCCTCTTTCTCCCCGTTCTCTACATGCATGGATAGTGTAGCTCTACTTTATTCTGGCCAAGCTGATTCGCTCAGAGCTGTTTCCTGTGATGGATGAGGCTGTTTTGCAGTGCCAGCAGCACCAGAGCCAGTGCTAACTGAGCTATAGTCTGGGCTGGCAGGGCTGCAGCTAGGCAGTGATAGAGCGACAGGCGAGGTGAGTGAGTGCATCATGACTCAGGAAGACTCTACAAGAAATATGTGACATAAGCCAGCATGACTCATGTCCAGTAATATGTGTGACAAATCCCAATATTATTCATTGACTTCATCGCTATCATAGGCTCATATTAATCAGGAGGACCACCACTGTGGTATGCGTCATGTAGGGCTGCCCCCCAGCAGCAAAACCAAGCTGGGAGGTCAATGTCCGTACTGGGACTGCTGCGCTGTCTCCCTGACTATATCGAAGGTAATTACTGCAGACAGAGTCCAATGAGTGACTTACGAACTTCCGTTTCCATGAAAACATTGGACAGTTGTCATGTGCAAACAGCTGACACCATTCAGTAGGGTCAATAGCTCAGTTCTTAAAGGGAAGGGTGAGTGTGGTTTGGTCTGCACACACACACACACACACACACACACACCCACACACCCACCCCGTAGTGGCCTGTGTGTGCTAGCAGGGGGCTGACCTTCAGTCTCACCTCAACATAGCGGGAGATAAATACACAGGCTGTTTAACACTCCAGAAAGGCAAACATTCCCCTCTCAGATGAATTAACTGTTCTGAAGTAACTTGATTCCTTCTTAAACTTAAACAAAGACACCCCATAGAATGACACCTTCTACTTAGCATGAAGCTAGGAATGATGGTAAAAAAACACAAGCTTCAGCTCCATTTGATCATCATTAGGTCAGTGCTGATGACCACCACTGTGTGTATTTGTGAGCTGAGGAGCCAGGCATATTAACATGTTTGGATTCTTCCTCTGCTTGGCAATAGTGGTAGAGAAATCAAAGACTCTGCAGAACTAAGCTTCAGTACAGTTTCAGAACAGTTTAGTTGTTGGCGGCGAGGTGGGTCAGCCATCCCTCTCAGTTACGGGCTGCCCTGCTCCACCGAGCAGGCCGCACTCACAGCTCTGCAGGAAGGAAACTCCACCTCTGCACCAGGGCAGCTGGCCCAGCCAAGCCCTCGTGTGGTGGTGATGTCACGGAGGACATGTTCCCCAACCCCACCTACCCACTGAAGTCCAAACCTGTCACTCAGTTCCCCTCCAGCATTCCAACTATACATCCCAGCCCTCCACCCACACACAGAAAATTCACACCAGGAAAACATTAGAGGCCTGTTCACCATGAAAAAAGGGGCAGTGGATGATTCTCAGCTGCAGCACAGCTTTTTGTGCTGTGCTGTTCTGTATCTGTATGCTTGTGAAACACAGAGGAGCCATCTCTTGGGCTTCCACATAAAGGAGAGAGTCCTGTGACACAATGAAAAAGATATAAAAACATACCACAGTGACTTGATGTCCTCTTTATTCAGAAACATTGTGACCAAAACTGCCAAAAATCTACTGTCAGTTATGCGGTTAAAATGTTGTCAGTTAAGAACAGATTTGGACAAAACATGCTGAATAAATCACAACAAGAGCATCAAACCAGTGTGCATCTGTCTATTTCATTGCCCTACCACTTAACAGCCTTTTTTTCTTTTTCTTTTAGATTTCTTCCAAGCACTTGTTCAAGTTGTTGAAGTGCAAACACTACCTGACTGCTTGTCCTGACATATAAAGGCAACAGATCTTGTCTGTGTTACAACTGCTGGTTGCCAGCTTCATCACCACCAAAAGGAATGGAAGAATGGGTGTGATATGTGTAGGCATGTAATAAACACCATGCTTGCACTATGCACCCACTTCCTTTCCACACAAACAGCTTTACTAACACTATATATAGATCGCTTTCTATCTCAGTGTGTTATCCTACTTGTTTGGTTAGAGCAGCCTCTTTGACTGTTTGCTGATATAGTATCAGTTAACTACACCATGCACATAAGCACAGATTCAGCTGCACCACAGATAAAACTGAGATATTCCACAACAAAAATCCCTGTGATTAATTAACAAAAACACACATAGTTGAGGGGAAATGGTATGCCTGCCTAGTAGATTATAATAATTGGAGGGCACACTGAGCTAAAACAAACAGTCATCAACACAGTTCGGAGGTAATTACCTTCTGTACATGCTCCCAATGCCCTATGAGGATTCATAGACCTTGACTTCAAAAATCACGAGCCTTAGTTCTTCTTTAATTAGAAAATGCAGATTTAATGCCATAAAATTGTATTATCCTAGGAACAACAGCTGCAGCATTATAATAGTCTCCTACCTCCTCACCCTACTCCACCTCATCCAAACACTCCTCACCCCACCCCAGTCACCACAACCCCCAATCTCTTTTCTCTCCTAAACTTGACCAATCTGGTCCCCCCCTGCTCTTGGTGCTGCTGACAGAGCAATACAAACCCCTAGCTGGGACCCAGACTTCAGCACCAAAAGGCTGGAGAGAGGTAGGGTGGGGATGGCTCAGGGAACAGCTGACAGGTGAAATGTACCATTCGTAAGACTAGCTCAAGTCCCAAGTGCAAGTCCCTGTACAGTGCCAAGTGAAGCAATTTCAATTAAGGACAACTAGTCAGAGAGTCTGGATCCACTGGGTTTCCTCCATGGCTACAGAACTTATCCCAGCCTTGGAATGGTGCATTTTATTGGAAGTGATGGTGGCAGTCTCTCCGTACCATTCAAATTTAACAATCGCTCAAGGAAATCTGGTAGCTGGGGAAAATACATTGATATTGAGTTATCACTACATAGATACCCATCGGCGTAAACTAAGAGGTCAAATAAATTGATGACAAGCCCTTGGTGTGTACTTTGTTGTGTACTTAAATGTATAGCTTCCATTATACTTCTAGTCCAGTGAAAATCGCCATTTGTGTCTAGGTCAGACTTTTATTGATTACCAATTGCTCTACACACCAAAGCCATCTAACATGGGACACGCCTTTGAGAAAAGGAATGTGATCGGGGGCATATGCGGATCACTTCCTGTTCCCCAACCCTCCAGGTTTAACCTCTGCTGAACCTCTGGGGCTGGCTGGACCCTGAGCAGCTGTCGGCAATCAAATAGCCACCATCAAAGGTTAATGTTAAACAGATGGACGACCACTCATTTGCATCTTTACACTGTCTGTACTTCTCAGTCACTGCTTCACCTCTCACTCCTGACAAGTGAAATAACACATACATATAACAGTGAAAAACAAATAACAGAAAGAAATAGAGTGAGGGACTTGAGGGAGAGAGAGAAAACTAAAATAAGGATAAGGAGAACAAGAGAAAGAGAGGGGGAGGGAAAGGCATTAACTTCCTGTGGAAACACCCACTTTTCCCATGAGCTCATGCAAACCAGAAAGGTCAATTATTCAATACCTAATACACATGGAGAGAAAGAGCACACACAATGTGTCCATAGAGGCGGTGGGCACTGGGGACCAGTCTCTTTCAGCTGGGGAAACACAACAACACAAAGTTGTGATTGACACTGGCAGTTTCCAAACTCGTCCCCCACCACTGTAAAGCAGAATGGTCATGCTGCATGCTTTAACATTGTCAGTAATTATGCTTTCACACTTACAGAAAGCAGCTTGGGTGTACTACTGAACCTTGGGCTGATGCTGAATGCCCAACAGATCAATTGCATTACAGTCATTTAGCAGATGCTTTTAAAGGTGATAATTGACACTATGTGGGGATCGAACTCGCAACCCTGAGACTGAGAGTCTCATGCTCAGTCTCATGCACCGACTGAGCTGTCCGGGCCGGACAATACGCAATAATCAATACTCTGTCCCCATAATCAACACCTTCTCCTTAGATGCAAACACGCCAGTCAAACTCACCACCTCAGCTACCAACACTCAGATCCATCCAGTACCCTGACCTCACCTGTCTGGAAATGCAGATCCGGCCACCGACACAGTCACCAATGACTGTGTGGTGGCCATCCGGCCAATGACACAGTCATTGGTGGCCGGATCTGCAAAATTAAAAGGCAAAATTAAAAGGCAAGTTAGAACCGTCATTGCCACTATGTTGGACATACTGATCATTTATAATAAAAAAGGTTATGCGCCGAATGCCCCAACTGACCCACCAGGCTGCACAGCTGTGGGTAGCATTCACGTCGAGTATAAAGCAGAGGATGAATGTGCCGCCATCCTGGCTTTGTCTACCCCCTGCTCTCCTCTACCCTCTTTGGCATTAAGACTTCAATCACCCTACTAAATATCAATGTGTGCTGGACTCTGACCACTTTTGAACCCACTCAAAGGCGAACAATAAAAGAGATGCCATTTAAAGGCCTTTTTCGAGATCACTGGGCTCAAAGCAACCAGCCAATGTAACCGGTTTGCTATATAGTGGTCACACTATACTATTCTTTATCTCCATTTGAGAAATAGAGTTACTTTTATTATATTTTGGGACTTGTGTAAATACTGTAAAAGGCCACTGACTGATTAGACAGCATAACACACAGACCGAGAGCTGTGTGAACCACCCTTATTGTTCCAGCTAATCATGTGACATCACTAATGTTCCCCTTCCCAGCATTAAGCCTACCCTAAGCCCTTATTGATGTAGCCTTCTCTATGGCCCTTCCTAGTTTTGCTGTGAGGGACAGAAAATAAAGACTTATTATTATAAGAGTCATTCTCTTTTGACATGGTAAGCCCCCTGACTGCATTCTGCTCTGGTGAATCTTCATCAATGACTGCTTTTATGGAGGTGGGAAAACTTTGGCCATTGTGACACTGTATCAAAACCTATACAAATCAAGAGTGGAATAAATATGGAAAATGATGCAAAGCACTGACAGGGAACAGTGAGCATGGCATCTGTGAAGTTCCTATGGTTTCACAAAGGAATCAAGGATTATCATGTGAACCCATCACCATAGCAGCTACCTGCACTTAGAAAGATGACACCCCAATTCATTCAAAGTCCTCTTGCTAACTCTTGAAATGCTACGATATATTGACAGTCTCGTAGTCTTGTAGTGACCCACCTAAATTCGTGCCTGTAGTGCATGTATTTCTGTTATGCATTACAACAAAGTGATAGTGTTTATTAGATTCTTCCTCCTCTATTCACCCTTGTGCAGAAGTACGAATCAACAAAGCATTACTGTGTCTGCTTGAAGGGAGGACACCAGCTACTGCAGTGTCTGTTTGGACAGAGAAACTACTGTGCCCTTGTTCAAAACCCATAGAAAATCACTGAATGGAGTTTGGTTCACAGTCATGTTTATAGTCTATGGTTTCAGGGGAACCATATGGCCGACTAAATGATGGGTAGCTGATTGGTGTTGAAAATGAAGAACAGTTAGAGGAAGACCCAACCCCTTCACAAAGTGTTGGTTTACCAGTTAGGATTAGGATGACTATGAGTTTCATAATTAATAACTGAAGGCCCAATCCTGACCTTATTGGATCACACTCTCAATGTAGTTATTCCACTTCTTCAGATACACCACAAAAAACTCTTTTTGATACAGTACAGCAGCTCGGCATTTTTGCTGTTGCTAACCACTTAAAATTCCTGTCACACCTATTCTATTGTAGGCTACTGAAATGATCAATATCCCTCCCAATCTCCTCTGAGAAGACTCCAGTTACTGACTGTACTGTACAACACCTCCAGGAATGTATTCATTTTCTCCTCCATTTCCCCTCTCCCCTCTGGTACAACTGCTGAGTGTGTTTCTTTACCAGAGTATTCTGCTGCAGATTGTAGTTCTGAGCATGGGGTGATATGTCAGAGGGAATGGGGCCTCTCACTGGCAACGTGTCAGATACACAGCACCATTACCGTTTTAGGCCAGCAGTCACACAACACAGACAGCAGAAATGTTTTTACTTCAGCAGGCAGCTCCTCATAAATAAGGCCTAATGGACATCTCTCCCCTTCTCTCTCTGGAAGCTGCTGCCTGCCTTCCTGCCCAGCAGGCCATCATCAAAAGTCCTTTTGCATCGTTATAATAAATCGAGTGCTGTAGTGAAAAGTAATACACTTCACTATGACAAGCAGTTCCTTGTAAGAAAACAAAAAGATATAGACTGCAGTGCTGAATCAAACAAAGAACTGAGTATAACAGTCAAATCCAAAAACAACTTGCTAGATTGACAAGGAGGCCAGTTTTTCTTTGGTGTGTGTGTGAGCTTTAACTGGCATCTAGAGAGGCAGGATCAAGGACAATGTTTTGGTTAGACATACCAACCACACTTGTTGGGCAGCTGTTGACTTGGTGTGCACTGGCTTGTGCCAATTTAACATTCTACAACTATATTGTGTTTGTTGACACCAACTGGTGCTGAGGTTACAGAGCCACATACAGTGGCTGCATCTTTTAGATCAGAATAACAGTCATACAACAGCTGTGTCACTATTCCGACGTGCATCTATCCTACCAGCCACTCTGATTACTGCCCTAATATCTTAAAGACTCACACCACATTTGTTAGGGATATAAGGAAGCCAAGCCACACTTGCCCATTGTCGTCAGCACATTTGGACAGCCATTCATGTACTGTCACCTGTTGAAGGGTTGTCCCATTCCATGCCTCACCTCCCCCTGATGGACAGCAGGTGCCCCACAGGCCTCTGGACACTGCCTGCATGAAGCGTGCCAACTGTCCACCAGCTGCCTGGCAGGCAGCACAGAGCCAGGCATCAGGGACAAGCACACACGTATAAATAGAACCATTCATGGGGTTCTTTTTGCACCAAAAAGGTTTCTCCTACAGGGGCACGGCAGAAGAATCCGTATAGGTCCCAAGTAGTTCTATTTTAATTTCAAGTGTACTGTAGACTATGTGTCAAAAGGGAAAATCCCCCCAAAATCCACAACAATGATAAGGTCAACATAGTACGATTTCCTCACAAAACTGATGAACATTGACATAAGCCGTATACTGATTAAATATATGCTAGTCACATAAAAAGGTCTAGACGAACGTGAAATGAGAAATTCTAGCAGGCGGTGGGAGAGGGCTAATGAAATTACCAGCATGACAGTTTCCCATAGCCAGTGTTGTTATATGACTCTTAGATGCGAGACATGATACCGCGACCAGTTATTCTGAAACAGGCAGATGGGTGAATAGAGAAGGATCACCAAAGACAACACTGAAGAACCCACTGCCCTTTCTGTCTGGCTGACTGGTTTGAGGACTAGTGACTGGCAACAAGGATCACTAGATTAAGGGGGGATATCACAGGTAAATAAGGAAAAACATGTTTTCTCCTATCAGAGTGAAACCTTACTAATTCAAAATGCACATCAAATTTTATTTTTTTTTATTATTATCTTATAATAAAATGCACAAATTTGTACCATAGAATACTTTTCTCAGTTGATGAAGTCAGAGTTCATATTTTTATTGAATGTGTAGATGGTAACTTACCGGCATGTTTTTTAAAGTGTTAAAGGCACATTTGTCAAAATAACAATCTATGCATGCTGGAAAAAAAGTAATTTCACTTGAAATTTGTTGGATATACATTCAGGGAAAGTTGGTAGGGGCGACAGGTTGGGTGTTGGGGGAGGATGTCATTTTCAGAAAATGGCCATTGAAGATATCTTTCTTCATAGACATGTACAGACAAGGTGACACATTATAGTAAGAATTTTCTTTTCTTTTATAGTCTTTTTTGGATTATGTTGAATAATGAAATTAAACCCAACTCCTGACACCGCTGAAGTAAACAACCCGTGAGAAACACTGAACTAGGGCTGAATCTAATCTTGAAAAACTTTGTGATGAAGTGAAAGAAGAGCAGGAAAGGTAGACATAGATAAAAAAAAAAAAACAGAACTAACAGAAATAAAACAAAAATGTACCTGAATTCTTTTCATGTTTTATTACCATGCCCAGACTATCTTTCCACTGCTGGCACTGGTGCGCCCAACATTTTTAGTTGGTGGCATGAGCAGATAATTTGGTGGCACCAATATTTGTTCACACAAAGTAATTCATCTATTGAAATATGTTGCCAATTGAAAATAATGTTGTGCCAAATTGTGTCATTGTGCTGTATCAATTGAAAAAACAGAGAATGTGCAACAAGAGATAATGAAGGAGACTATAATGGTCAGTCCTTCTCACATCCTCTTTATACCAGAGTTTTTGTTTGCCATCATTCAGTGCTGAAGGGTTTACAACTATCTCAATTCATTCAGTTAATTCTCAGCCTTTATCAGAAATAGCCTTTATCGTTCTTTAATGCCTTTCAGAGACTTGGAAAAAAAGTAGAAAAAAGTAGCCTAAGTGGCAGTACTGGAACCAAATGGTCGCACTCTGGAGTGTGAGCCTCTGTGCTGCCCCTCCTATTCTTCCCACGCAAAGACAATTTGCTGTTAGTATGTATGCAAAACACACACTACCACCAGTTTTCTTTTCATTTTCGATGGCACACTCACAATAGTGGTATCATCTAAAATACCAAATGAAATACCAAATACCATCTGAAAACTGAAAATAACTGGAAATAAAATCTTACTTGAAAAAAAATGTAATGGAAAATGTAAAACTATTAATAACCCTACTCTGATTTTTAACTTTTTAACACAAGAATAGTTGACTGAGCACACATGCTCTTTTACAGCAACTCCCTGCTCTCTGCTGATTGGCCGCTGAGCAGTTCCATAGAACAACTGAGGGTTAAGCACCTTGCTCAAGGACACCTCAACAGTAGTAGTGAAGGGAGCATACGGAAGGGCTACCACCACACCAAAAAAACAGGAGGGGCTCTGTCAGAACAGCTTGTGCTGTGCAGCTCTGGTTAGTTTTATATTTTTTGTCAGATTTTACTGTTTCTGTGATTACGTGCAATAGCTCAACTAGCTTTTTGAGAACAATGATTGATCTCCCACTACCACCCCCAGATGGCTTACACGGTGACTTACTGGGCCTGAAGCCTGCTTCCATAGGCCTACCTGCATTATCACTCTTCAGTCAAATCCCTCAATGTTTTACACATAAACAGCACAAATGCATACGCAGGAAAAGTGTCTCCGAGGTGAAATCTGAGACAGACTGAGGAGACGGGGCAGAAACCTTCCATCACATGCTATTACATTGTCCAACATCTGATGATTGTGGCACTGACCAAGTCTACAAGTCTATACTTCTGAACATGAACTCTCTGAATACAATGACGAAGTGGTTATTTTATATGGAGGACAGAATTGGTCATAATTAGAAATAAATTAATAAATAAATGTGCATATATATATATATAAATATGAAAAATGAAATGCATGGAAATCTGTAAATACATTTACAAATAAATAATAGTGAACATAAATGAATGAATAAATAAGGCACTGCAATAACAAGATGGATTTGGATTTGCCTTTTTTGGCTGACAACAAAACAACTTTGTCTGCAACAAACTTCAAGTCCTGCTGCATCATCAACATAACTTCACAATTAGGTTAGAAGGCCACTTGGCCACTGCCAAGAAGACTGGCCAGGCAAACTGGTGATGATTAATGTTACGGTCTCCAGAGAATTAAGGGGTAAGATTACGATTTGCCTGCCACTGTAGAGGACAACGATGCTTCCCCTGATTACCTGCTTTTCCGTGTAGAGGCAAAAAATAATAACTTCAGTCTGCTACTAGCTGCTACGGACAAAGAGGTGGACCCCTTAGCTCTTGGGAATTTGGAAGAGGGTTCTACACAACTGCAGCTGATCTCATACAAAGGTGTGGTTGGATGCCTCTTGAATCCAATTCCCATAAGCACAAGTGAACCTTACTTGTTAGCTTGCAGAACAGTTGCAGCCATTGTGCAGTTATTTGGAGTCAGTGAACCCCTAGTCTTACTGCTACACCTGTGGTAGTCAGACACCACAGCCAGTGAAACTCTTATTAGCATATAGCAGGAAATACAGAAATAAAGTACTAATACTGAAATAAATTAGTAGAGAAATAAATAGATTATTTGTTTTACTCATTTATTTATTGAATTATGTTCACTTATTTTTTGTGCTCCCTGCAAACTGAGAGGTACATAAAGCTCTACAGTGAAGTAAATTGGCCCAGGTTGAAAATAACTAGAATTATCCTTTAATGTTTAAACACTTGTTAGTTAAGTATTAAATAGTGAATTGTAATGTAAAGTATTACTGAATAGTTTGCCCCTCACCCTAATCTGCTAACCCTGTAATGCTATAATGATGTATAGCTCAGAAAATAAATCAAAAAAGATGGAAAATTCTATAGAGTTCATGCACTGATTCATAACTAATACAAATAACTGTAATATAGATCTCACAAAGATGAAAATGTCCACACATACATTCCACAAAGTCTCCCCTCCCAAATAAGAGTTTTGGCTCTCTAGTTTCTAAAAGTACATGACAAACCACCTGAAACAGCTCCACTATGCAGAATGTTCAATAGATGTTTACCATCATGTCAACAATACTCATTGGACACCATCAGACAGACAGACAGACAAACAATGTACCATGACTTATCAGAAATGATGCCAGGAAAAAAGCTCATTGACGACAGGAGTCACATGTTCCCCTTCTAAATATTAGATGTGGCATAGCCCCAGGTCAGGGAATAATAATCTAATATGTTCCTGTTCTTAGGAACAAGGAAGTGATTGTATAAACAGTAACATAACTGCTCTGAATTTTCAGGAACAGTGAGTGACTACAGTCGCCATTTTCATAATCTTATAGTACACAGCAAATGGCACGAAACAAGAAGAAGTATTTTGGAACGCCATAAAACACACGTCGTATGGGGGAAAAGGGGAAAAGGCGAGATATCACCCACAAGTCTGTTTTAAAAGGTGCATCCATGTGTGCATGCGTGTGTGTGTGTGTGTATTACTCAACACAGGCTTTGCAAAGCACAGTTTTTTTATACAATATGAGACGGAGCTTGAGAATGGCTTGGTGTCTGGAGTGTAACAGTAAATCTTATTGGTCCCTCAGATTGGTGGTGATCTGTGTCCACACAGATCCTGGACTCTCTTTCACATAGACATTCCTATGGTCTGCCCTGGATTCTGATAAATTACCTGAGGAACTGGAACACAGTCCTCCATATACTAAAAAGACCAGAGGTATCCTGGCAGTCCAGTAAGCAAGCGCACGCACCATGTATTCACTGTAACCAAGTTAATGTCCCTCTCTGTCCTGTCACTCTTTACTGTGTGCTATCCAATAAAATAATAGAATGCAGTAATCCACTTCCCACTCTGTCTCTCTGTGATATGCCAACTTTTAGTGGGGAAAATAAACATCAGATATTTCAGAAACGTGACTCCATACAGTTGTCTGTTGACACATCAATAGAGAATGATCTCGGACTCTGCACACGACAAACCTGTCGCTCCATGGTCCCACAAAACTTTATTTACAGCATACAATAAGCCATGGTTACAGTTGGATGTGACATAGTTCATTCAAAGTCAGACACTTTAAGACATATGGAATTCACTATATATACACACTTTTGGCATGTGAAAAAGAGAAAGTGAAAGAAGCGCAGGGAAGAAGGAGAGCTACAAAAGAGAATACAAAATGCATTGTTGATAGTTTCAGGCCTGTTGGTGCCTTCATTTCTGAAATCCAGTGAGATACTAATGGAAGCTGCTTTTATGAGAATGTTTTTTTTCCACAGTAGACCTAGTGTGTAAGAACTGATCACAGTACAGCAGACCAGCACACAAGAGTCAGATGTGGGTAGAAGGTAGTGGTGGGCAAGGGAAACTCAGGCAGAATGAGGAAAGGTGACACTGAGTGTTATTTTCCCCAGTTTATGTAAGATCTCTTTTTGACGTTCTGTTTGATTTATCACTGGAGGAAACTGAGACATGTTAATGTGAACGCAATAGGGAACTTTTGAGGATTTCATGAATCATGGTGACTAGCAACTTGTATCAAATGACCAAGAGTGTTTTGCTTTTCAGCTGTGACATACATAGTTATCTTTTGTTTGGAGAGGTGTGCGTAATTCAAAACAAATGCATCTTTGTTTGATTTCTCTTGCATGCTGTAATTGTCAACTGGATGGATGATTCAGTTGTCGGACACTTTTAAAAACACCATTGAGGAAAAGGTCTGGGAAGATGTGTGCCATGAATGATTTGTGTAAGCTGATGCGTTTGACAATTTTCTGGGACCTGTTTTTTTTCTCTAGGTGGTCTAGTGTTGAATATTTATCTACTGCATCTTTAAAAAGAAGATTTGGGTTTTTTATGAATCCTTAGTGCAATCTTCCCTTTTATTTTACAAACTTTTACAAACAACCACTGAAGGGCTTCTCTGTTCTCAGAGCGGTTCACAGTCAAGCAGCCAGCTTTGTGAGAAATCAACAGGTGACCCTCCTGGAGAGCTGAACAAACAACGCACGCACACGCACACGCACACACACACACACACACACACACACACACACACACAACTTCACTAAAATAGAGCTTAATGTCATATGGTTCTGTCTTACATGACGTGTAGTTATTAATTCCCTTAAAGGAATTAAAAATGGAACTGTTTGCAGTCAGGCATGTGGCATACTGCATCACCAAGCCAGATAGAACGTTACAAAACTGCCTGTATCCAAAAATAGGCTGAAAGTATGCTGTGTGCTGTGAAACAATCTTCCAACTAAAGCATGTGCACAAGCACACACACACAGTTTGAATGAACTTTGTCTAACCACCTGTGTCTGTTTCTGAGAAACACACTTGAAACATCCCCCACTGCTAGCACCATAACAGCACCTTGCCTTCACATGCCCTATAGGTCTGCCCTTATAATATATGTTTATTCAGTTCAATTACTACTTAGGGCAACATTCCTGCTCAATGACCTCATATCTGAGTAATCAAAACCATGCTAGAGAATATGTGAGAGAAGTGGAAAGGGAGTAAGTGTGTGAGACAGAGAGGAGAGGGAGAGAGAGAAGGAGGGAGAGGAAGAGAAGAAGAAAAATACCCTCCTGGTCCACCATCCAAAATAAAACAGCTTGACACCATACTGAAACAGAGATACACTGAAAATTGGAGGTATAAAATAGAAAAAAGCACAATGCTACTCATCATTAAATTGGAAGTTTCAACTGGCAAACTACCTCAAAATAAAGTATTTTAAAGAAAGAACTCTCTAAAACCTCAGGCTATCTGGTTATAATATTGAGATAGAAAAGGGGATCACAAATCCTGGGTGCCACAAGATCAGAGGTTGTGCAAACATTGGGGTCTAAAGAAGACACAAACAGAGATGCATTTCTTATTTGAATGTCCAAAATATAGTACTTGGAGAGGATAAATCTGCTGGCTAGAGAAATGGTTTGAATTGAAAAAGTTATTACACTGTAGCGTGCTATACTGTGGGGTTTTTGCACTATTGTTTACATAATTTCATGCTTGTGAACTACTGTTCGTATGTATGTATGTTCTCTGTATGTGTACTGCAATATTACAATGATAATAGTATTGATAATAGTACACTGAATGCTTTGGCAATACATGAATTTCTCATCATGCCAGAAAGAAAGAAAGAAAGAGCACATGTCTTTTATACCTTAGATACTATTCAGGTCTACAGTTATTCTGAACTAATCTGTCTGGATTTGATCATCCGGATGTTTTGCTTCCTTGAATGAATCTTCACTGCCGGGGGTCCCCAGACTAATATTAGCAAGGATATGAGCATGCAGCACCATGCTTTCCACCTGGTCCTCCAGGCTATGTACACCACACCGAATCCCATTCAATAGCTTCCCCAGTTACTCAAAGTAATTTGAGTCTAGTTTTGATGTGACATTATTTCTAGGATAAAATGCACTCATACACACCCACCCCACATGCATTCTTCACACAGCCAAAATGAGTCATGTTTTCCCTCTCTTGGGATGTTTCCTCTCATAGACATCATATTAAACAACGCACTGTGTTCCACAACTTTTGTCAGATGACTCAATGTTATGTCACCCCTATGCTATTTCAGCCTGACTCAACTGCTTGGCATTAGGGCGGCAAACAACTCCCAAGGACCAGCCGCTCTGTTATTGCTAGTGACGTCATCCTTTATCCTCAAGAGTCACAAAAATCCCTACTTCAGCATTATATGACTAAGATGTCCCATTGCAGTTCTAGACTTCGCTCAGCACTTTTGGGGTATGGGCTTTACATTTCAACAGATTCAACATTTCAACATACGCACACAAACTGACAAAACAACCCTTTTACATGATACAAATCTGACAAAAAATATTCACCATTAAATTGAACAGTCTACAGTAAAATAAGAGACGATTGAATATACAAATTGTAGAAGCAGTTCTTTCATGTTAAATCATACGTGTGTCTGAAGCAGGCGAACTTAGCCTGCCAGCCTCAAGTAGCCTATTTATACTGGCCTATTTATAATACTAACTACTTACCTACTGGATGGCAGGATATCAAATGATGATAAATTGTCTCATCAACAAGCTAGGACACAACATAGGAACAGTTTTCTATTTCTCAACGTTGATGGAAACCATAGCTATGAGAATAGGAAGGTAGTACACATATTTGTGGAAAAATTGCTGCAAGAGAGTTTGCCAAACGTGGTAGTTATCCAGCCAGCCAACCAGTAGTTTCAAAGGAGACTTTGACATTTGTGGTGGTACTATTTTGTATAGACGAGTAGTGATACAAGGCCAGGTCTATATATATAGATATAGGAATCAAAACAAGACTAAAATAAGTTTTCATTGCCCAAGACTAAAATGGATGAAATGACTTAAATTACATAATATTGTAGTGAAAATACTAAGAATAACACAAGATTACCACCAAATCACAAACGTATCGTTCCAGGGATTCAGGAAGCAGTTCATGTTTTCCCATACAAATGTAGGAGGTCCTAAAAGCAGGAGTGGAGGGACTTCCTTTGCCAAAGGCCCAAATTCCAGAAGGCCCATGACCGCTAACTTAACCCACGCAGCCTGACTCAGACAACCCCCCCACCCCAACACTCAACACACTTCTGTAAGGGGAAAGCCTTGACTTAACAACCAGTTGTTAGTATTTTCCCTTGGCAGCCGACTTCTAGAAACTTCTGAAAAGGATGTAGATTCTCTTCATGCTGTCAACATCTCAATTTTCCTCACTTTCACATCACCAGAGATGCAATAGTGTGAAAAGCATGACCAGTCTGAGTGGAAGTTAAGCGTGGGCCACACTGCATAGAAAATACAAAGGGATGAGCATCGCCTGCCTCGGCACCTTAGATGACATTTCTTATGGGAAATTAAACAAAGTGTCAATGTATGCCTCCGTTTTTCTTTGTTTTATTTAAACGAAAAGCATCTAAAGGTACTGAGGCAGGCAGTGCTCTAACAGAGTTGAAGAAGTCAGTTAAACTCACCCAACAGAAATAATATGCTTTGGGTAATTTAGGAGTGGGCTTTAGTTTGATCGATGGCATGGCTCTCCATTATCCTGGCAGGCGTAGGAGTTGTGGTCTAGTGACTGGGTGAACACTCACCCTGAGTGGAGGCTATACAGCTACTGTTAAGTCTTAGCATGAAAAAAAGGAAACACTATAATGACAAAACAATCATTCAACAATATCTGAAGTGTTAATGACAGTTGTACAAATGTATAAATCTACACTCCATGATCGATGACATTTTTTATTTGAGCTAACTAACTAGTGTATGTATGCATGTATGTATATTGGCATGTGGTGGTTCTATGTTCAAATGAGAAACCTCTCAATTGCAATGCTGATGTTACTGTAGTGTTATTACTATCAGTACATTAAATAAATTGAAGTCTGATATGTAATAAGTAGCCTAAATGCTGCAATACAACGGGGCAATAGGGTCAGTATGGCAAAAATCTGTGCCACAG
>OOFE01017721.1:3645-17503 GCA_900323365.1 Monocentris japonica | reverse complement strand
AAGGAAGGTGAAGAAGGCAATGTGGAGGAGTCGAGGGTAAGTGAGGATGTCTCTCTGGCCAGGTCAGTTTCTGGCTCTTTGGCCTGTTCTGATCCCTCCTATTAGAGAGGCAGTCCCAGGGCGGCCAGGGTCTAGCTGGCTCTGACCTGTGGCTCTGGGGTAATTTAGCCCAGCCCCAACTCAGACTCAGCCCAGACACAGACACCCCCAGCTCGGGAGACGTCCTAATGGCCTCCCCGAGGTGTCTGGGGCTGGATAGGGTAGAAGCTGAAGTAACATTTCTTCACAAAAACAACACATTCTCTCACAGAGACCTGGCTCTAGCAGGAGGCACAGCCACTCAGCACTGTACCACTATGTATAACTCAGGACAAGATGACAAGATGATCAACAAGACAATACTGTATAAAAGTAGTGTGAGGTACATAATAGCAGATTTGTGTTTGAAAAAAATAAACTTAACCAAGTTGTCTCCACTTTGTAACAGGGATATTCTCGGTGTTGTTCACGTTCCCTCCACACTCGCATTGTATGACTGTATGCAGGCAGGAGTGGTAAATGACTGACTGCATACAGTAGCACACTGTCAGCATTTGATTGGTTCTTTATTGATCCAGACACGCTCTCCATCACATCAACTCATCCACAATAAACCATTTACACAGTTTCCCTGTGCAATGGACCACATAACCAGGCCTCAGGCCATCTCTATTCACCCACTGTGTGTGTGCGTCTGCGCCTGTGTGTGTGTGTTTTCTTTAATGAAATGGTATCTCCATGGACAATAATCCTTGTAACAGGATTGGGCAGGAACACACATGTCAATACAGCCAAATAGGATTGTATGCTTTTATCCATCCCTACACCAAAACCTCTCTCTCGCTCCCTCTCTCTCTCTCACACACACACACACACACACACACACACACACACACACACACACACACAGATAGTGAAGCAGCATAGCAGGGGATTCATTATATGCATTTACTCAAAAGTTATTTCAAACATGGCCTCAAAAAATTCAGTGAATCATCAGACAAGTTCACTTTGAGCATATGAGCCTAATATCAATCAGCTTAATGTGTAATATTTTGTCTACATCATAGCAGAGAAAACTCCAGAGTGTCTCCAGTCAGGTTGGAGCTGACCCCCTCCTGTGTAGCTCCTAATCATCCAAGAGGACTCTATTACGGGGGCTGGCAGCTCATCTAACCCCACAGAGGAGAAGGGGGGCTGGAGGGGAGGTGATTGGGACCTCTGCCCCGCTTTCTTTCCACATGGTTGAGCACCACACAAACACACAACCCCAGAACACACACACACACACACACACACACACACACACACATACAGGTTGCGTGAGTGTGTAGCAGAGCCACTGTGCCTGTGTGCTACAACAGATAGCAGATTACAGCACCTGACCTTACGTCTGTCTGCAGGAGAGAAACTGATAAAGAAGACAGAAGTAACAGTGGCTGCGGTGCACACATGCAGCACCACCCCAACCAACTGTATGTCTCTTATATGGTAATGCTGATGTCTCCGTGTCTGGGCCGGTCTCTGGGGTTAACCCACAAGGTGTGGAAGTGAGCTACGAGACACAGCAAGCAAGGCACAGCAGAGGCACTACCAGTCTCACTACTCCTGACTGAACAACCATTCCTCTGATATAGTACTGACTGCTGGGGCCTGGTCAAAAGTTCAGCCTGTGCATATGTAAAAAGGTGGGCTGGTGCCCGAGGCAGGATCCTGGGTAAAGTAATCATGCTAAAACGCTGAGAAGCATGGGACTAGGCGAGGGCACTAATGAAACCTCCCCCTGGGGGAAGCAAGGTGTCTGATTGGACCAGAGGAGCCCCTTAGGCCTGTGCTCACAATCCCCTCGACCCCCTCGAACCCCAACCCACAATCCACCCCTCTTTCTTACCATTTTAGTGGATGAACAGGTACTGGAGCCATTGCCCATACAGCTCAGCATCGTCTCTGCCTATAGTTAAGGTATATAGGCTTAGCCCAGCTGGTCAGAGCCTGAGGGTAAGTTGATCTTGGGGGAGCAATCAGTCAGTCAACAAAATGTCACAGGATCAACATTACAGTGGGACACAACAGTGACATCTTCACAACTAACCCTGCAACATTCAAACATTTACTATGTAGAGATTAAATGCACATGTCCAGCTTTTTGGAATTTGTAATTGTTACAGCACATTGATAATCTGGTCCAATATTGCAAAAGGCTAAAAAAACTACATTATCCTTGATGCATTAAATCAACCAAGTTCTGTTTCATTCCACTTTTGAACATTAGACAAATCATGGCACTGTGATAACAGCCGTGTTTTGCATCTCTCTGTTTCCCTCTGTCTTCCTCTGCCTCTCTCTGTCTCCCTCACACACACACACACACACACACACACACCACTGCAGGCCAGATCATTCAATGCTGATAATCGCACTAAAGGACACAGGGAAAACTCCCACTCTAAACACACTGAATTAAAGAAACAGGAGTTACAGGCCTGGCCGCGCAATCTCTGATAAGCAGATCAAGGCATGGGGAGGGGAACATGATGTTAGTAAGAGATAGTTTGGCTGATTAAAATGTCATGCCTCTTTATAGATGCCTTTCTCAACTCAGCAAAATGGAATCTGCTCTTTACATCAATGGCAGAGTGGGCTGTGCTCCCTGCTAATAGAGAAGTTTCTTTCCTTTAAGTCAAATCCACAACACGGAATACAAATAGAAGAAGTCAAAATGTATTTGGTAATGAGAAATACATTGGCAGAAGATAATGGTCTAAGAGTGAACAGCTGATAAAATAAGCACGGAGCACACTTTATGAGGGTGGAGAGCAGGAACATGACTGGATGACTAAAAATGGAGCGTATAGCCTGACATGACTTTTCCTTGCCTTTACTACAACAAATCAAATTTAAGACCACATGTAACTTCGAGTGTTTCAGTATTCTCAACATTGCCAATGCATTTGTGTGCATGTGTGTGTGTGTGTGTGTGTAGGGCTACTGTATATCACTCCACCTGTGCTCCTATAAATCAAACCTGTGTTTTAAATGAGAGGCTGGTTATTTGCGCAAGAAGACACACGGGGGCTTTGTGATTGTTTTTTGGAGTCGACATTCTGCTTATGTTTGCATCCCAGAACAATCTCCACGGATCCCGTAAGCGTACGCAAGCAATTAAAGCGATACCATCTTCATATCCCCGCAACCAATAACTGAAATAATATCACTGTTTTATTAAGCCCTTAATGTGGGGGCAGAAGGAGTGAGGAGTGGGATTTTAAAGAGGATACACTTTCAGGGGCCTTATCAGCCCCAGATTTAAATAAGAGCAAATGCTCAGCTTAAGGGTGTGCCCGTGTGTCTGTGTGCAGGAGTGTCTGTGTGTGTGTGTGTGTGCGTGTGCATGTGTGTGGCCTTTATCAGACATGAATTTTAGCTAGTCGCTGTGTCAGCACACCAGAATTTAATTACTAGCTCTACCTTTGTCCTTTAATATTTACTAACATGTACACTACTTTTAATTAACCACATGTAGAAAAGCCATTGCCCCATTCTGGAGGAGAAACTGCTCTGCTAATTCTATCTGTGTGCTCACAAATCCAAAATGCTAACACCCTTCCCTCAGACACCCAAAGAACAAAGAGGTATCATCCACTCTAGGGTACACTTCGAAATCATATGTTTCAAAAAAACATGTTTTACCAGTTTCAGTCCAGCTGAAAATGACACAAATCAGTTTTAAGAATTAGAACAAGAAGGCAATTCAGGGAAAATAGCTAAAAAAAAAAAAAAAATGTATAAAAGGTAAAGTGGGCAAAAAAAAAGATAGCGTTGGGTGACAGAAATAGTCAAATTGAGGAAATGTTCAGCTTGGCATTTTGTGAAAGGTGCTGAGGAGCAGTTCCTCTCATCTCTCATCCTATGTCACAGGGAGGAGAGACAAATGACGGCCCGAGGCCTTGTGTCTGTCAAACATGATGGATCAGAATAACGCTCCACTAAAACTCTACCACGTTGCCTTTCAACACATCACATTCTCCCTTCAGTGCAAACACTAAATTGATAAAGTATGAAGAGTAGCTAATGGAAAGATGTAATAGTCAAACTAAAGCATATATTAGGGGGCTATGGAGCCTAAAGGGTAGAGTGTTGCTATCCATTGAGAAGTCTTGCAGAGCAGAGGACGCAATATAGGATATGATAAATCACAGTGTAGGATTTTATCGTTCATATCTAAAGTGTGTGAGGATGTTAACCTCAGGCATCGGACTCCGCCTCACATGAACACATACACACACTGTGAAAGCTCTCTCACACACACATACATGCACATACACTCAGATGTATTGTACTACGATGCTCAGATGCGAGCACACACTCACAAATACACGCCAGTCCTCACACCAAGCTGTAATACAGGTTATTGCCACATCAGGACAGCCTAAGAGGAAATTTTAACAATAAACCTGCTTACACACTGATTCCATAGGCATGATCAGCAATGATCCCAACTCAACAGCTACATAAAAAATGTGCTTGAAATAATTCCAATTCAAACATTGTATAAAAAACAACAGAAACCGGCCTATGGGACGAAAATGCAGTTTATAAAGAATTAAATAATAACCACTATGGCCTCAGTATCATGGTCAAGTATTCTGAGGGCTCTGACACATGAACTACATTTTCAGGAAACAGAAGAGCAATTCTATCAACAGATATGACAGTCAATATTTTTTAACGATGCAACTGCTCCTTTTTTTCTACTGTTATTCACAGTTTTTCCTTGTTGCCAATTCTCAATCCCACTGAAGACAATATTGGCCTTCTTCAAAATACCTGTTTGCCTAAACACAGGCTATATGTAGGTTCAGAAAGATAACTTTTTTAAGGCCTTTTTAATGCTACCTGGAATTGGATTGAAGATCCAACGAAAATAAAATGTTGACAAAACAATTTCCGGTTCAACATAGCTGATGAACGTTCTAAAACTATACATACACACATGCAGCATAAGAAAAAGGACACCAGCAAATGAAACATTCTGGGACATCATGTCAAACATGTTTGGCATATTGCATTAACAGTCCTGCATTAATCTAAAAGCGTGCATGCATGCGGGCCAAATATAATGTGTGCAAGTAATGTAATACAATGTAAGAAAATAAAACTGACATGACTGCCGGTCCCATTTACCTCTTTTGTAGAAACGACATAATTAATGGCATTTGTCTTATTTTGTTTGCCTTACTTTCCAACTCTGACTAACTAATATCACCAAATGTAAACAATCTGTCAATACCACTATCTAATTCTATGTTCATTAAAAAATAAACCTGCATTACATGGGTTACTGTAGTTAATACATACATACAGGCCTTAGATTTAGATTATTTAATGTAAGACTTTTTCCAGACCTTGGGCATTGAGCGAAGACAGCCTGTGAGGAGCAAGGATATAACGCCTATACCATATCTCTGCTCTCAGTCAGTTAATATGACTCAGACCTAAAGATAACACATCTGAAAAGTAATAGAGTCTCCTGATGGGAATGGAGTAAATGGTTAAAACGTCTTTGACAGGAAGCTTTTTATTTTAGTACATATGGCTGGGGAGGAGTAGAGACATGAGTTTGTACAGTGCTTTACTGTAACATAATAGTCGCAGTATACAGGATCTGGAATATCACCTAGCCTGGTGAGAGGAGAGGGGAACGGTCTCTCAGGGTTAAATAAACAGTGACAGGAGGAAGAGGAAAACAAACCGCAGAATATCTCTCTATCTGTGAAACCCAGACTCTCTCCCTGAGCCCTCAGCACTCAGCAGATCCTCCCCTCTCCATCCTTTTCCTCTCCTCTCTCCCAGGAACGTGCCAAGACAAATATATAGGCTGAGTAAGGGACGCATCAGAATCACTAGAGGGGAGAAGATAGTAATTCAGCGTGGTGACTTCACTGAATGGCTTTCTCTTCAGAATAATATTGCTCAAGATATTCTGGTGGTAATCAAAGTTATCAGAGGGTGGTAAACAAGCCATTCTGGTGTCTACCAAAGCCATTAACTCACAGTAACTTTCTACTGGTGACCAAAGTAATTAACTGGTGCAAAGTGCAGTCATGAGGAAATATAGCAAGGTACTGCACATTTATTTCGACTGCAACTCTTTCCCTCAATGCGGTGCGTAAAATGACGTCTTCCTTACCATAGACTTGGCAAAGGGCCTTGCCAGGGTGAAGAGCAGGGTCATCAGCCACCAGCTGCGGTGGATAGAGGTGTACATCATGTTCCCAGGATGCACTGCGTTAGAGGTGACACCGTGAGGTGAGAGGCGGCGGTGGAGTTCATTGCTGAAGAGGATGTTGCAGAGTTTGGCCCGATTGTAAGCCAGCATGGACCAGTAGTCCTTCTGCTGGGGAGACAGCAGGGCCAGGTCCACCTTACCGCACGAGTCTAATAGGTCTGTGAACCTGGGAGATAGGACAGATCAAGAGTGGGTTATAGTGTTTGTGTGTGTGTGTGTGTGTGTAGACTAAGAGCAGATGTGTGGCGCTGGCTGCATACAAATCAAAGACGTGACATGATGTTCTTTAATTGCCTGCGACAGAGCTGTTAAACTCCAGATGTTTGACAAGGCCCTTAAACATTACACTACTCGTTGTGTTATTATGCAGTCACACAATAACATCACAATACATGGCAGTGAAACTACACTCCCCGAGTGTGTGTGTGTGTGTCTGTGTGTGTGAGAGAGAGAGAGAGAGAGAGAGGCTCCAAACCGGTGGAACACATTCTACATATTAATCCAGTCATTAGAAAACAACCAATCAAAATGTCACCTGGTTTCCTTGTTGTGATTTTACAAGCTGGCTGCCTCTTGTTTACTGTCGCCTTCCGCAACATCCTTGCTTGGCTAAATTACAACATCTGCAGGCTTTTCATTTCATGTGCTGCAACTTCATAACTGCTTTAGCATGTAGAGGTTGATAAATCAATTGCCTGCATATTGTTGTTTTTTGTTTTTTTGTCAAAATCTGTTCCCACATTATGCTGGAACCTGTGCCTGACTAGATCTCAATGAGGTTTCAGAGGGATCTTACAATCAGTAAATTATGTTGTCAGACCAACCATACTATAAGATCGACAGCAAACTGGAATACAGAGATTTTGGCTAATGAAAATGTGTCCCGTCTGTTCATTAAAGCAGAGGAGCTTAGATCTACCAGAGGTACTTTCATTAAGCATAGTATCTCCTCTTGTTTGACCAGACCTGATGCAGTAGCAGAGCGAAGTAAACCTGTATTGGGTCAATTCCACCGTAAGCCCCTGTGTTGGAAACTGATAAAGTGTCCAGCTATTACCCGTCTGTCCATCTCTCCCACCCCTGTCCCCTATAGGTCAATGTTTTACCAGAGGACAAGCAGCTTAGGGAATACAATATGCTGGCAGGTCAGGGGTCACACGCTGCTTGTGAGGGGAGGCTAAGTGAATAAACGGGAAATCGACAGAAACTGAAAATAACACACAAACAAAAAAGGGAGTGACTTCAATAGATGTAATATAGGTCTGGAATGAGGTGGACAGAATGGAAGATGTAATATGAGATATTGTCTATTTCCACTCCTTCTTCTCCTCCCTCTATTCTGTGTTGGTGTGTAACTGACTCTCTCTGGTCCTGCCTAAGCCCTCTTTGAAGGGGTTAAGGCCACTGCTGATTGTAGAGGAGAGAAGGGGAGGGGGGTGTGGAAGAGAGGAGAGAGGAGAAAGGAGAGAGGGAGGGGGAGGGGGCAACAGGAGAGATGAAGATGTGATGTGGATGGTACAGAGTAAAGAGAAGGTGGAGTGGGAAGACCTGGCCGGCCTTGGCCTTGCAAAACATTTCAACCCTAGAGATGATGCCCATCCTACTAGTCGCCTGAATCAGGCTACACCACCAAAATCTGAGAGTGAACTCATTGTTCTTACTGCGTAAGCAAGCCTTGCATCAATCACATGCTGTCAATACTCACTTCATGTTTCCTTCCCATATGCTCTTCCTACGTTCTCCCCCTCTCACTTTTCCTACAGCGTGTAATATGCTGTAATGTGTTGTGACCCCTGTGAATCTGAGTGTCAAACCATCCCCTCTGCTGCTCCTGCCCTCTCATGCATGGCAGTCTGTATAGGATAACTCACAGCGGCCCTATAATAGTGTTGCTGTTTGATCTGCTAGAATAACTCTGCCTATGTTCTCCCTGTCTCTGGCCACTCTGCCCAGCTCCAATCAATCACTGTGATTGGCCGTCTGACCGACTGAAGCCAGGATCAATGTCGCACAGGCGGGCAGGCGCACACACACACACACACTCACTGACTCTGATACACATGGCCCAGGGCTGCAGAGTACAGCACACTGTAAGACATCATGCTTGTCTACTCTATGACAAGCAAAACAGAAACTGGCCTATAGAGTAGTGTTGCTTAACAAAGAGATAGACTGAGAGAACAATAGATTGCAGAGAGGAAGAAAGGAGGGAAGAAAGGGGCCGAGTCACAGGGTCAGAGAGAAAGGAGCAGATACTTGATGAAAGTAAATTTTAGTTGGTAAGTCCATCCATCATGTTGATGATACGTTTAATACACACTGACAGCGTATGGGGGGAAATGAGTTTTCAGTGAGTGAGGCTGTCATGTTTGACAACACGCAGTAAGTCTGATCTATCAGTTCATGGAGGAAAACTAGCCAACATAGCGTCTGTAACTGCATGACTGGAGCTGCAGAGTTGCTGGACAAGGTAGCAATGTAAGTCTAGGAGTGTTACTTTAATATGGCTGAACTGTTTGGTTGAGAATGCAAGTTAAGCTAGGGTGTGGTGCAATAGCTTAAGGGGGAGAGCATGGCACCATCACTGCCAGAGTTGGAGGTTTGATTCCCACTGGGGTCACCTATGTGAAAGATGTATGCACTCACTGTTTCTACCATGTATGTGTTAGGGGAAGTTCAGGGATGATGAACTTATTCACAACACTGAGTGTCATCAAGTTCTCTCTCTCTCTCTCTCTCTCTCTCCCCTGTATTTTCTGTCTCTTTTTTTTTTCTTCAACTATTCGCTGTCAAATGAAGCAGAAATACCATGAAAATATATTTTCTACAAAGCTAGAGAGGCCAGAATAGTATAGTACTGCTGCTGAGGTCCAATAGAGTACAGGGTTTACTGCCCATACCTGTGGGACTCCGAAGACACCACCACAACACGGGCAGGGGCTGAGCGACGCAGGACGTCCTGTAGGCACTGGACCAGCAGGAAGTGACCTAGATGGCAAATCTGGAAGGTGGACTCCAAGCCGTCTTCCGTCAAGCGCCAGGGCTGAGTGCACACCGCCGCATTGCACACCAGGATGTGCAGGGGCCTATGGAGAGAGGAAGGCGGAATATGGCATGTTAAAGTGATTATTTATTGATTACCAGTGAAAACAAAGAAGAGACAACGGCAGCACACGGGGACTTTCCATGACATTATAAGCTGGAGAAGAGGTAAGGAGAGATAGAGAGGAGAAATAAAAAAGGGGGAAGAAACTGGGAGGAGAGGAGGGCAGAGAAAGGAAGCAGGGTATCCTGTTCCAGAGTGCAGTAGACCTCAGAGGCCTACAGAGACAGAGCAGCAGTAATGCTGATATGATACAGAGGTTTCCACTGCAACTCCCTACGGCCCGACAGGTACTGTGGATACTGAATACAGCTGGTCAGAATCCAAGAGAAACAACACATTGAAAAGTGATCTCAAGCCTCTTTTCAACACACAACGGTGGTGGGGCTGGTGGGTGGTGATATGGGCTCTGTGTTCAAGTAACCACCAAACCCACCAACACATACACTATGCAGTTCTGGCTAAGATTATTGGCACCCTTGCATTTCATGCAGATAATGTACAATATCTTCTGAAATAATTGGAAACAAAACTTTTGCTCTTCACGTATTCATCTATCTATACATCTATCTATACATCCATCCATCCGAACATAAAAAAATATATATTTTATGGCTTCAAAATTGAAAAGTGGCAATGATTATTGGCAAGGGTCCACAAAACATTTTCCCAGAAGGATTTAGGCCTGTCCAGGTGGGTCTTGGCAAAGATCAATCGGGCCCTCTCCTTCAGTAGTGGGGTCTTCAGTGGCCTCAGACCATAAAGCCCTTCTTGGTTCAGTGTCCAGCAGACAAGCTGCGATCATGCACAATGTTTTTTTTTTTCAATGGCTAGCACCAACCTTCAACGACATCTGAGATCAATTCCTCTTGCCACCACGTCCTGAAGATTCTTTACAATTCCATGAGAAAACATCTTCTTAATAACTTCTTAATAACATTGTGAACTGTGGAAACAGGAATACCAAGGTCTCTAGAGATGGGCTTTACGTTTTAGGCTTATGTTTGGTGAGAATAGTTCTTCTGACATCCTCAGACAACTCGTTTCTCTTCACCATTTTCATGTGGGCACCTGTAACCTGTCACAGGTGAGTTGAATTACGCTGCAAATTAGAATCTGTTTCATCCAACAAAATTGATTTGAATTGTTCTAAAGGGTGCCGATATCACGGCCAGGCCCACTTTTCAATTTTATTGTTTGATCACGTGCTGTTATAATTCAATAGATGAATGTGTGAAGATGAAAGATTGCTTCAATTTCCAATTATTTCAGAAGATATTGTACATTATCTGTATAAAAATGTGAGGGTGCCAATGATCTTGGCCAGAAATGTGTTCAGAAAGGCTGAAGAGAGGAGTGCACAAAAATGAAATACACATAACACCAGTCATAATATGAATGATAACTAATGTCAATCAGGGGCCAATGATGTCCAGTGAAAACCTTGTAACACCACTTATTTTCATGAAGGATTACATGTTCCTCTATGGGTTGAGAAAGTTGTAGGACCCTTGGGCTTATGAAATCCTGTCAAAACCCATTGGACAAACTCAGAAATACATGGTGGTCAAGCAACAAACAGGGATCATTTTCTTAGTTCCTGAAAAGTTGACATTAACAATATGTTTCACGTGCATAGACACACGACACTCTCCCATTCTTACACCATATATGTGGGGGGGATGTATTACGTACATTCCCTGCTCACATCCCAGTGAATGGAGATTGCAGGATTGGTCAGGGCAGTGAGAGATCCTTGTCGGTGACAGCGTCGCTCCAGCGAGCTTGAAACCACGGTAGCACAGCCGAACAATCCAAACACACCCCACCAATTTTTAATTTCTTCCATTAGAATTAATTATGAGGCCGAAGGCAATTTGTGTACCCTGTGTTTAAGACTGCCTACTGGATTAATTAAAAACTGGATGCTGGAAAATTAATGTGTGAATTGTTATGCCTTGCTATAATGAGCCATCCCATGCTATTACATAGGAGTATACTGTACGATCACCTTCAGGCCTCCGAACACACAGGGTTCATTAAAGAGCACAAACCAAGTCACAAGTCAACTTAAAGAATTCCGACCTCAGCACATTATCAATAGAGTACACTCTAGTAATGAGATGTTTAAATTTAGACCCACAACACAACTAGATTAAGACAGTCTAGCTGGAACGCTTTGGAAAAATGTATTTTCTGACCGGCAACTAAACCCAATAGGGCACAAGCATGAAAAGCACCGTTTCTGTGATGCCAATTTCTGCCCTGAAATTGCGCTGAGCTTCATAACAGACAAACAGGCTGGTTGTTTTTGGACCAGTGTTCCCTCGTCTAATAGAGCATGAAGTACAGTAACGTGTTTCGCAAGCCAAAACTCCTGGCTCTGTCCCTAACTTACTGGCTGGAAGCTGCACTCTGAGTGTGATCTATGGACGCGACTTTTCAACCTTTGACTTCAGCTGCTGTTTTAATAATCCTTACATCGATCGCACTTTACATTTTGCCCGTGTCCTTTGCTGTGACACTGTAAAAACAGAAGTCTGGCCAAGAAAAGGAAGAATATCCCTCCTAAAAAAATTCTGAGAAAAAACTCCACAGAACCAACTTCTCTCTGTAAGCTGGCCAGCAGAGAGATTTCCCCCACACAGCCCAGATGGGCCTCCGGTGAGTCTGCTTGTACTGTAAAAGGCCTGTTAATTCAACTGCCCACCAGTTAGTCCCTCTCTCATAAGCGTAGGTCTAATGAATGTCTTTAATAGGCCTATTGCCGCTTACCACAGTCCCTCTCTCCACATTAAGACCTCACACACCACTGTGCGCAGTGTGCAATCTCAGCGCTGGTCAAACGAGGGTGTTAACTACCAAACAGGGAGACATCAGTTTATATATTTACTTTAAATAACCCCCCTGGGTGTGACCCCTGACCTCTGTGATAATGTGGGCCAGCAGGAAGAGATTGCCTGTGTGAGCTGGGCTCAGACCGCTGGTCATTAACACTGCGCTTTATTGGCCACAGGGAAACTGGCGCAGGCAACAGACACACACATACATATAGGTACAGCATATCAAGGTGCAACACACTCACTGTAATTGCATACTTGCAAAGAATGCAAAGATAAACATACACACTCTCTACAGCGCACATGTATTGCATAGCTTACCCTTTCACAGCTACCGCAATAGAAAAGAATGGAAGAATGGTAGACTAATTTGGCTTTCATGTATTTATATGGACCACCTATTAAATGTAATGTGTTTGAAATTATAACATGATAAATACAGTTGCAACAAAAAAAAAATCACAGATAAAAACAAATTGCATGTGTTAATTATGGAACGTTCAGTAGAAATTGTATTAGGGCATTCTGTCAGCGCTATCCTCTATCAATTACACCCCAATGAAATTGCACTGCATTCAACAATATCAATATCCAGGTAATTTCATTTCAAAGGACAGGCAATTAAAGCAGAATCGGGGTCAATGGAACACAAAGCAGCGTGAAAGCCACTGACTAAAGCACTTAAATGCAAGGGAGTGAGAAACGAGAGGAGGAAAAGAAAAAGGCCCTGATTACATTTCACCTGTCAATGACACGCTGCGGGAGCATTATTGTGTATGTGTGTGTGTGTGTGTGTGTGTGTCTCTGTCTGTCTGTCTGTCTGTGTTTATAAATGCATCTGTGTGTGTATATATGTGTCTGCACACAGGAAGGCCTGTGCGTGTGTGTATGCACATATGCATGTGCTGTGTGTGTGCGTGTGTTATGCCTGAAGACATACGTGCAGTAATAGAGTGGTGGTAGACTCAGACAGCTGCCCAGTGCCATTCACAGCTCAGAGCTCCCAGCCTCCACTCTGCTCTGTTCGCCTTCTGATGAGAATTAATGTACTCTGACGTCCCCTGGGACTCCCCCACTCCCCCCAACAGTACAGCTAATGAAGAAATACAACCTTGCCAAAATACTGAGGTGGAGAGAAAGAGCGACACAGACAGAAAAAGAAAGACTGAGATAGGACATGAGAGAGAGAGAGAGAAAGAGAGAGAAACAAATTACAAATAGGAGGTTGCAAACAAACAAAAACTAAAAGCAGAATGAGAGAAATTCCGGGTAAAGTAGGGTTAAAGATCGGTGTGCCCCCTGGAAGCACTTTGGCACAGTGGGACAAAGGGGTGGTGAGTGTGGATGGAGGGACAGATGAGGGAGATGGGAGGGAGCTATAGGGGACGGAGTGAGGGAAGCCACCGTGAGGCTTGGCTGTGGCCCAAGACACACGTCCTGGATGGCCATACCCTGCCCCAGGGCTGCTACGGGCAATGACTGCCCTGCCTCTCCCCAAGGGGCTCCCCTGACACCCACACACACACACACACACACACACACCCACACACACACACCCATCCATATGTGCGTTTCCATATCCCTTCA
>OOFE01017711.1:0-11501 GCA_900323365.1 Monocentris japonica | reverse complement strand
ACCTTGTCCTCCTCCTCCCCTTCCTCTTCCCCCTCATCATACCCCCCCACAATAGTCCAGTGTGAATAGGCTTTGGATTTAGACTTAGTCCAATAATAAGCCCAATAATTTGCAACCTCATCATCAATCCTATTAATGATTTTTTTGGTCCTTCAAACTGAAGTTGTCCCTCAGTCTCTCTGGTTTCCATTTCAGCCTAAAGCTCCACAGATGAAATGAAATAGTGATGTATATCTCCAATATTTGAATGTAAAGGGATTCGCTTCTCATATTTATGATCCAGTGGATTTCCTTTTGATTCCTGAAACAGGGATCCTTGGTGTTAATGATGTGATGAACCATTTTCAGATTCATCGTCTTACCGCTGCTCCACACATGGATTTCTTCAGTCAACTTTGATCATAATTCCTGATTTTCATCTTTTTAATAGGGCTTCTGCTCCTGGCTGACAGCTATCTTCAGAATAAAGTAAGTGCCAACCCTACCCTTCAAAATAAAGGTATGTTCAGAATAATACTAACTTTCTAAACGATGCATAGATCTACATTAGACAGGATCCTGTATGTCACGTTCAATTCTGTCCTGGTTAAACTGAGATTTCTGTCTAAGCACCATATGGGGCTGTACTCAATCTGTGCATCTTCCTCTTCCTCCAGGGATGAAGAGATCAGGGAGAAGTGTGGTGAGGATGCGGTGCACTACCTTTCCTTCCAGCGCCACATCATCGGCCTGCTGGTTGTGGTCGGCGTTCTCTCTGTTGGCATTGTCCTACCGGTCAACTTCTCCGGAGACCTGCTGGGTAAGAGCTCCTCTGACAGCCTGGTACTGTAGATCACTGGTTTCCAACAATGTGTCATCCAGAGCCAAGAGTCTGCATCCCAATGGTTGAGTTAAATCTCAGTGGGTGGAGCCAAAGAATCCGTTTTTGTAAGTATGTTAGACTGAAGCCCAAGAGGTAAGAGTTCCTTCTTCGCCATTCAAGTTTGCCAGTTAACGAGAGCTGTAAAAAAAAATTGTTCTTTGACTCCGCCCATTGATGTTTAACTCAACCAATCAGATCATTTTTGCCTCCAGAGCTGCTACAATCTGTTTCAACATCAGCAACAAGAACCCCAGAGAAGGAACCAATCAGTGCTGCAGTAGGTTGTTGGTTGGGATGAAAACCTGCATGCTCTTTGCTCTGGATGCCACTTCTGTACATGAACTTCACTCTCAGCTATTTCAAAGTGTTCTTGCCTTCTTCATCAATCTTGCTATTTTAGTAAGAATTATCAATAAAGACGGATTCCTAAACCAAGGAGCACCAGGACCGCCTTCTAAAGAAGGTAACCAGTGGGTTAGATCAGAGTTGTAGTTTGGTTGTGCCCCGGTGGATCGTGAGTAGAACAGATCCTGGACTGTTCGTATTTGGTTGTTGGGTTGTAGATTGTGATTCTAGCTGGCAGAGGATTCTTCCTGTGTAGGTATAAAAACATGCACAGAATGAATCTGAAGTTAAAAATGTTGTACTGAAGATCAGTGGTGGAATTAACCCATTACAATTACTGTTGTTACTGTAATGGAGTGTTTTGACTGAAATATTGTACTATCACATCCATTACAAAGAACAATTTTTGGAGGCAGATGCTTCTCCAGAAACTGCCCAGTCATAAAAAGTGGAGCCTTGAGAACCGAACAGTCAGCAGGAAAAGAAGAGAAATGTGGCTTTACTTTATATTGTAGTTTTGATGTTTGTCCTGGAAAAGGACACTGTTCTCTTTTGTAAAAAGTAGCTAAATAAACTAAACAGCAACGTGGCGCCTTTTCCCCACATGACCATCAGGATTTTCAAAACTTACTGGCTTGAATATACAGTCTACTGGTTCTACTGGTTCTACTGAGCAGCTCCACTTTAGCTCAACGTCTATGGTAGTCACTGAGGAAAGGGAGACTTGCTCTTTCACTTCTCCTGTCCAGAGTTTCCAGTTCACCAACCAAACATCTGAGACTGACCAGGTCTCGCTGTCTGTTTTAGAGCTCTAACGTTGCGTCATCCATCATCGGGCTGTTCGGTTCCATTCAAGATGTAAATTGAAACTGTAAAGAAACTGAAAGAACATCCATCTTCAAAAGTTTCTTGACGGGCTGGATGGATGGACGTTTGTCAGTACTTGAAATTTGCAGAAATGCTTCCTGAATGTCTTGGAAAACAGGTCAGAGGCTGGAATGATTCTTAGATTCTGATGTTAAAGGTTTTGGTTGCTCTTTGGATGAAAATGGATTCTCTGGTGATCAAGTGGAAAAAGAGATCCAAGGCACAAATCTGTTAAAACACCTATTGTATTTGTCTAGTAACATTCAAAGAAAGTCAGAACATGTTTCAGCCCCATGGCCTCATCAGGCTAACCTCCCCTCCTGAGCTGAAGGGAAGGCTGGTTCTCAAATGTGATGAATCACCCGGATGCCGTCTGTGTCTCTTTAGTCTTGTTGTGTTGTGTCTTGTCTGATGTGTGTCATGTTATAAATGGCTGAAAATACCAGTGTGGGGGTAAGTGAGTTGTAAAAGCCAGAAATATCAGTAATCCTGGAGTCATTGGTATTGATCATCAACCCTATCAGATATATTATGGTCTGTTTGTGGCAGTAAAAAACCTGAATTATTGCACCTTTAACTGCATTCGTAGTTTTAGTCTTTTCAGCATCATCTCTGCTTTCTCTCTCATGTCACCCAGGATCTGTTAGAACAAGCAGAAAAGACGTTATTACATATTAGACGTCTACTAAACTTTTAAAATGAAAATGAAGTCAACCATGCTGGAGATTTGCTGTTCCTCAGGGTTTAACAGGAGGATCTGATTCGATGAGCTTGATGGGCTTTGACGATCACTTGGACTCAGATCAGTTTTGTCAAGACACGGCACCATGCAGCTTATTATCACTGTTGAATATATTCTGACCTAACCTGGCCTGCCATCTTTACGTCATGAGGACCACAGCGGAAAACGTCTGTCACATCTTTCATGATTTTAAAATCCATATGAAACCATTGTGTTCGTTTTAAGCTGCGTAGGAAGTGATGAGGTTTAGAGGTCATGCTGTGAAGTTTCAGAAACACTCCTGTGGCTGTGTTGTTTCCTGATGACAAAGTCAGATCTTCTCATTCCCACCAGAAAACAATGCCTACAGCTTTGGACGGACCACGATAGCCAACCTGAAGTCTGGGTGAGTCTACGAGCACCGCCTTGCTATTTATGGAACAGTAAGAAAGATGGTGTTGCTTTTCAAAGATTGCTTTACAAAGCAAATATATTTTTCTACTTTTTCCAGGACCAATCTCTTGTGGCTTCACACTGCGTTTGCCTTCATGTACCTGCTCCTGACCGTCTACAGCATGAGGAGACACACATCCAAGATGCACTACAAGGAGGACGACCTGGTAGGCTCACCATCCACCGCCAGACTGATACTAGTTCTAATACAGATTTAAAGGGAAAATCCCCCCAGATCCTCTTCCTGTCAGATCTCATCAGATGATCAGTTCATCCAGGAGTTATTTAGTGATCAAGTGTTGGAATTTACTTTTTTATTGTGCCCACTTTCCCTCAACCTGCCTTCTACTTCAGTTAGTGAGTTCCTACATTTCCCTTTAGACAACCCCCGCAGAAGGGGCGTGAACTTGTTTCAATCAAATGTGGGCATATGAACTTCTAAATGGCAGTAAAGTGATGATTCAGCTGTGGGTTTTACATGTAGGTGGAGACAGCAACAGTGATGGTGGAGGGAGAGTTGTTCTAGTAGAGGAAAGCAAGAGTCGCCCCTTACCCAAAACCCATCATGTCTTATGGTTGCATTGCATTCTGATCTATCTCGGCTACTGCATTGCGTTCTGGTCTATCCTGGCTACTGCATTGCATTCTGGTCTATCTACTGTCGGTGGAGAAATTGGTCTCCCTCCTCTCCTCCGATGGATTTCTCCTGTATGATTGTTGATCGTCGGTCTAGAAAGAAGCCCTTGCTCTTTGATTCTGATTGGCTGACACCAAAACCTGACGGTTACCGTTGATGTTTTAGATCCATGAAACATTTTCTGATGTCAGACTGGAAATATCTCAACGTGACGTCACGTCGTCTACGATTGGAGGAAGAACCATACAGACAACTAGATGGACGAGGATCACAACCTACACCAGTGATAGATGTTAAAGTGTTTAGGGTTTTTTTTCCTTTAACACCGACAGGATGTATTTCACTGTTATAATGGGTACGACTTTGCTGCGGCTCATAACTAGTTGCAGCATCAAAGTGAAGATAAAATAAGTTATCAAATTGAACGTTGTTTTTTCAGATGTGCAACTAGTTTATTTCATTTTCCTTGAAATGTGTTGCTAACTGTGACACCAATGTTGTGACAGCACTGATCATGATTTTCCGTTTCAAGAAACAAACGGAACAAATTCAATTACACTTCTACACTATTTCTAAATCAACTTTTCCCTGTACACAGATTCTCTGTCTTACCACGGTGTCATGAGCTGCTAACAGAAATAATGGTCCTGTCTCGTCTTCCAGGTGAAACGCACTTTATTTATTAACGGCATCTCCAAATACGCTGAGGAGAGCCACATCAAGCAGCACTTTGAGTAAGTACCTCTGCTTTCCTGTTTACAACACACTTCTACACGTTCTAGGTCTTCTACATGTTCTAGGTCTTCTACACGTTCTAGGTCTTCTACATGTTCTAGGTCTTCTACATGTTCTAGGTCTTCTACATGTTCTAGGTCTTCTGCCTGTTTTAGTTCTTCTGCCTGTTCTAGTTCTTCTACATGTTCTAGTTCTTCTGCATGTTCTACTTCTTCTGCATGTTCTAGTTCTGTTTTCTGTGTGAGTGTCTGTGTATCATACTGTCTGATTTTGTATTATCTTGTTTCAAACAGGTGAACAACTTAATTTAGGGTGCGTTCACAGCCAGCATGTTCGGATTGGTTTATGGGAACTTTGCAGCGTTTCCTCTGTTTTGTTACATTTTAGTTCCATTAATTACAGCAAAGAGCAGACAAGTCCATCATGGTAGATCAAGTTACAAACTGGAACCAGATTGGTTTGGACTCTCTAACCTGCCAAGCCAACCAAGCCCTGGCTGGCTTGTGATTGGTCAGTGTGAACCTGAACCAACCAGATACTAAAATACAACAAAGTCAACTTCTCCATTCTGGTTCAGACCAGAGAAACCAGATGGAGGTGTGATCCCACCTTTAAAGTATTTCACATGAACAAACCTCATTTCCTTTCTTTCCTTCAGACAAGCCTATGAGAACTGCACGGTGCTAGAGGCCCGGATCTGCTACAACGTCGCCAAACTGATGGCGCTCAACGCAGAAAGGTACGACAAAAACGATTATGATATATATAGAAATTATGATTATATATTTCATTTGACAGGTGAAAATTACATGGGTATCAATAAGAAAAAAACTACCTCAGTCCTGAAAAACAGACTTTTTGCAGATCCAGGTTTTTGTTCAATGACAGAGCTCATGCTGTGTGTGTGTGTGTGTGTGTGACACAGGAAGAAGACAGAGCGCAGCAAGAAGTTCTTCACAGACCTGATGGCGAAGGAACACATGCCCACCATGATCAACCCCAAGCCCTGTGGCCACCTCTGCTGCTGCGCCATCACAGGCTGCGAGGAGGTAAAAGCTCTGATATTTTGGGTTTGGGTTGAAATTTTCTCTTGCCGGGGTGAGAAGCCTCTGAAACATTTTGAGCATCAGATCGTCCCCTACCCTCCTCCCTCCAGACAGTAGACGGTGTGATGTGTGTGTGTGTGTTGTGACTCGCAGGAGGAGGCGGTCAGCTACTACACCAAGATGGAGGCCAAGCTGAAGGAGGAGTACAGAAAGGAGAAGGAGAAGGTCAACACCAAGCCGCTGGGCATGGCCTTCGTCACCTTCCAGAATGAGGCGATGACCGCCATGTGAGTTTTCCTGTAATAACTAATGTTGAATCTTAAAAGTCTAAATCTTAAACTGTTGTGCTGGTTTGGGCCTCCTGACTCTGGGCTGACTCCTCCTCCTCCTGACTCTGGGCTCACTCCTCCTCCCTCTCTCCTCAGCATCCTGAAGGACTTCAACGCCTGCCAGGTCCAGGGCTGCCGCTGCCACCAGGAGCCTCGGTCCTCCCAGTTCAGCGAGAGTCTCCACGTCTACAACTGGAGCGTCTCCTACGCCCCCGACCCCCAGAACGTCCGCTGGTAAGTTAGTAGTACTAGTTATTATACTGACACTCACAATAACTGTAGTAATTAGTATAATATGCAGTATTAGTAGTAGTAGTGGTAGTATTAGTTATTAGTTAGTACCTACCTTAACCACCTACTACTAAACCAGGAAGTGATGCTGCAGCAGAGCAGAGCGTCCCATCCCCACTAACTGAGACCGTAGCTTCACCCTATTGGTCCAAATTAAATCCTGGTGTCTGATTGGTCACTGGTGGAAAATCTTCTCCACACAGGAAGTGAACGATCCAGACTGAAGAGGGAAATCCAGAAGAGAAAGTTGGACTTACTTTACTGAAGTCACCACACTGGGTTTCTGAGTAATGAAGTCCTCAAAATTCAGTTACCCCTCGCTGCCATTTGGGGGCACCAACGTGCAAAGTTACCTAGTGCAGCTTTAAATCCAGAACAATCCTAAAAAATTACAAAATCTCTAATTCTCCTTCTTTGAAAAAACTATTTAGTTCATCGTTCAGAATCATCATCATCATCTAGAGGGCCCGGTCTCATTTGATCAACCAACTTTAGCTCCCTAGTATTCATTAAAAAGTACCATAACTTCAAGGTGGTTTCTCATCTCCGTTTCTGTGTTTCTTCCAGGGAACATCTTTCCTTGGGTGGCATCTCCTGGTGGATCCGCTGCTTCGTCATCAACTGCATCCTCTTCCTCCTGCTCTTCTTCCTCACCACGCCAGCCATCATCATCTCTACCATGGACAAGTTCAACGTCACCAAACCTGTGGAGTATCTCAATGTAAGAGCCCCGAGCAAGTTGGGCTGCACAAAAACAAATTGCTGACTGCGATACAGACTGCAGCTATTTCCAAATCTCAAGAGGCTGCGTTGTTTTTCTCAGTTCCAGACAGATTCCTAAGAACATCCTTTATTTTATTCAAACTGAGCAACACCTAAGCTGATCTTCTCCACACAGTAGTCTTTGAACATTTTCACTGTAAAGATACTGAAACTGAAATAATGCATAGAAAGGATAGATTTAAAAGAGTGAAGGTTGGGATTCAGGGGGCCACATGCTGCCTTTCCCTAGGGCCCCGAAATCATTAAGCCCTGGTAATTGGTCAGTGTGAACCTGAACCAGTACCAAGTCATCTTCTTCGCTCTGGTCCATGGAGGTCCACCACAATATGAATGTAACTGAAGTGGTTTTCTGTTTGTCTGGACAGAACCCCATCGTCACCCAGTTCTTCCCCACCCTGCTGCTCTGGGCCTTCTCCGCCCTCCTGCCCACCATTGTCTACTACTCAGCGTTCTTCGAGGCTCATTGGACCAGGTACAGTCCTCCGATGTTACATCCCACCTTCCTCTTCCTTTACTTGTTGTTTTCCTCTCCCCAGTGCATCTCTGTCATCATGATCATTCTGGGGCTAAGAAATATTAGTTCCATCTATTGTCAGGGTGCTGCGACCTCTGACCTTTGACCTCCTCACTATTGGCTGCTTGTAATGTTGCTGATAACCGAAGCTGATTCTGCAGCTCAGTGAGTCTCTCTGGATGAGAGAGTCAGATATTATGAAAAGTCTCTGGAAAAGGAGATGTGATTTTCTGTTCAGCAAAATAATTTGAATGAAAATGTTCACACAAGATGGAAGAGTGGTCTTTGTTTCTGTTGTAAGTGGTCTAGACTAGGACCACTGGTCCTGAATTGACCTTGAATTGACCTTCATATCATTGTCTGTTTCTTGGTGTTTGCAGGTCAGGAGAGAACAGGACGACGATGCACAAATGCTACACCTTCCTCATCTTCATGGTTCTGCTGCTGCCGTCACTTGGCCTGAGCAGGTACTGGTGAACAAACCTCCTGGTCCTGGTCCCTTCCCTTCCCTTCCCTTCCCTCCCCTCCATATGAGAACGTTACTGAATGGATCTCCACAACAACCTGGTTCAGATAGCTTTCTGTTCTATTGACACATTATTAGCTAACAGCCTGATGATGGATCAGATGGTTGGTAGCAGGTTGGAGATGAGACTGTAAAGCCTCTATATGTGAAAACGGTATATTCCTCTACATCTGTCCTCATGGAAAGGTTTGAGTAGAATATGTGTCTTTGTTCCAGTCTGGACGTGTTCTTCCGATGGCTCTTTGACAAGAAGTTCCTGGCCAACGCCACCGTCAGATTTGAGTAAGGACTTTGTCAAGAGGAAACTGTTGGAAATAGAAGCATTGATTATCGATTGTATTTCCTGTAACGGCGTCGTGTCTCCTCTAGATGCGTGTTCCTCCCCGACAACGGAGCGTTCTTCGTTAACTACGTCATCGCCTCGGCGTTCATCGGTAACGCCATGGACCTGCTGAGGATCCCCGGCCTGCTGATGTACATGATCCGGCTGTGTTTGGCTCGCTCCGCCGCCGACCGCCGCAACGTCAAGAGGGTGAGGAATGTTAATATTAACAATAACAATCAACTTGAGATATTATCTTTATCTAGAGGTAGTTGAAAAGCTTTAAGTCATAAAAGTAAATATCAAACTCATTCAAAAGTAGATATTAATTTTTATATCAATCCATATCCAAGTATAATTTGTAGTATTAATAAATGCTGAATGTTGAACTATTTTGTGAAAATGACACAGCTTTGTTTTTCATTATTGTTGTTGTCTTATTAAAAACTTACTTTTGAAACACTCAATATAAGATGTTTCATTTTAATTATTATGAAAAGGTACTGGACTCTGCTGTAGCTGCTCTTTCTACTTCTTCCACTTCTCATATCGCTGTAGAATGTATATAATGTATTATTATTAATATTATCATTATTATTGTTATTATCGTTGTTATTATTGTCATTGTTATTATTATTATTATTATTATTATCATTATCACTATTATTAATATTATCATTATTATTATTATTATTATTATCGTTGTTATTATTGTCATTGTTATTATTATTATTATTATCATTATCGCTATTATTAATATTATCATTATTATTGTTATTATTATTACGTTGCACCATGTTGACAACCCCCACCCCCCCCACAGCATCAGGCCTATGAGTTTCAGTTCGGAGCGGCGTACGCCTGGATGATGAACGTCTTCACGGTGGTCATGGCCTACAGCATCACCTGCCCCATCATAGTTCCCTTCGGTGAGTCAGTGGACCAGTACAGGACCCATACTGGTACCAGAACTACCAGTATGGAATTCAGAAACAAATATTGCTGAAATTTTCAAATACTAAATCCGATTATGGACAAAAAGCATCACTTCCTGCTGTCTACCGATTGGTTCATGTGTTTATCAGTCATGTTGCCTCAGTTCAGTCCTGATAGGTAGAAAGATCCGGATGGATCCTCGACCAGACTGGTCTGATAGGCAGAGCTGCTGGTGAAAGCAGAGAGGAAGCGACACCAGACGCCCTCTCGTGGCCGGTCTGCGCCATAGCTCTCTCTGCTGTTGGAGGTCATTTCACTGGTCAGCACACCGTCCACCAGAGGACAAACTGACCAGTGAAATCAGCTGATCGGTTGGACAACAGTTGAATACCTCTGTTCTACACTGTGCTGCTCTGTTAAAGGGACAGGGAGTAATCTATGACTGGTGCCCTCTATCAGCGACCAAGGAACTGCAACAACATTGACTCGGCACAGCTTGGTGACCTGTTAAGAACACCAACAATATAATGGTTATATATATAATGTACAATATAATGGTTGTTTCAAAACAGAGTACGGGCTGGAAAGAGAGTTTTAAAAGCCATAAATCTCAGCAGCTGGTCAAGTAATCGATGAGTCTTTGGTATTGATCGACCCCCAGATATACTATGGTCCTTTTGTGCTATGGGACAGTAAAAACATTTCATATTGCACCTTTATAACTCAATAGAAGTTCTGATCACAGCTTGTCTCTGTGCAGGTTTGATGTACATGCTTCTGAAACACCTGGTGGATCGGTACAACATGTACTATGCCTACCTGCCCTCCAAGCTGGATAAGAAGATCCACTCTGGAGCCGTGACCCAGGTGGTGGCGGCGCCCATCCTCTGTCTGTTCTGGCTGCTGTTCTTCTCCACCGTACGCACAGGTACTCTACACAATACACCGTGGAGAAAAGGGGTTATTATTACTGAGTAAAAGTCAGGTCTTATTGAGGTCAGGGTTGAGCTAACTAGCCAGGTAGACCAGCCAACTCAACATGGTGAGAGTATGGTGCCAAGACATCAAACACTGTCACAAATACATAAGAAGCTCACTTTACTGCATTACTATTGTAGAAATAAATGCTGTTTTTAAGTTTTTTCCTCCTAGAACTGAAAGTTGAACAGTGTTTACATTCTGCATGTTAAGGCATTTAGCTGATGCTGGAGCAGTGAATGATGGGAAATTAACTACGAGCTGCAGTGACCATCACAAGGCAAACATCCACCAGTATAAACATAATTCAGCTTTAAGAAAAAAACGGCAGTCTAAAAAAGTGGTAAACTCTATTCCTGAGTTGGACTGAGTCGAGGTGGGTTTACGAGGACACTTGGCTGTTTTCGGGTTCGAACCTGTGACCTTTTGGTGACAGGGACAGTCTGTAACCACTAGGTCACCTTGCTGCTTGTGTTACTGCATGTAGCTCCATGCTAGCTGCTGATGGCTAATCTCCTCCACAGGTTTCGTCACGCCAACCTCCATGTTCACGTTGGTGGTGCTGATCGTCACCATCGTGGTTTGTCTCTCCCACGTCTGCTTTGGACACTTCAAGTATCTCAGCGCTCACAACTACAAGGTTTATAGTTTCATTATTACATTGATTCTCAATGTTAGTTCCTCTGTTTATCATTTATACCCATCAGTACATCATCATTAGATACTAGTCCTACCTGGTATGATGACCGTAAACCAGTGAGACCATGGTGGAGACGACTGGTAGCCTCTATCTCACCAGTGGTATTGTTACTAGTGTTTCTCCACATTAAGACTACATTTCCCATAAGCCCTGTTGCTTCCTGTCCCCCCTCCCCCTCCCTGGCGTCTTTGTCTTTCCTGAAGAGGATCAACATGTTGGAAGTCATTTCTCCATCTTCCTTTCTCTCCTTCCTCCATCTGCTGTTGCCAGAAACTCTTTAGCTTTAGCTCCGTTAGCGCTGGAAGAACAGCGCCCTCTTCCTGTTTTGTGCTGTAAAGCAATCCAGCAGATTTCCCTCCAAATTGACCCGGTGGCCACAATGTGAAATGCAGAGTAGAGCCTGGTAGAGGCTGACAGGCTGCTAGAGGCTGCTAGAGGCTGCTAGAGGCTGGTAGA
>OOFE01017692.1:0-11276 GCA_900323365.1 Monocentris japonica | reverse complement strand
CCTCACCAGGGCCCCCACCAATCACCACACACTGCCCCTCTTTTGCACTCACACCCACACATACACGCACACACACACACACATAGACACACACTTATATTACACAAGAGTTATATTTTACATTTTATATTTTGATACTTATTGTAAATAGTGTGCTTTGTTTTTTGCTGTAAATACTGTTTTTTTCCTTTGTAACTTGTTTTTTTGCACAATCCCGTGAGCATTGCCACTTTTTCATTTCAGAAACTAACCATCACCCTGACAATACCATATATAAGATTGTCTTTGTTTCTCTTCAGAGTAACTCTTCATAGACTGACGCAGTTACCTATGTACGTGTGTTTTCCTCGAAAGAGCCTTTTGGGCTGTAGGCAATTTGTTGTGAGTGAATGCCGAAGGCAGGGCACTGTGGCATTGACCCTTGACCTCCTTACTGGTTGTTTATAATGTTGGTGATGTAGGAATTGAAGCTTATTCTACTGTTGACCTCATTGGAAGAGTCAGATAAATCACTAGAATGTAAAATGAAACTGTTTGCTTCACTCTTCACCATCTTCTAGATTAAATTCTGATTTATTAAGATGACATTGATGCAATACATTTTCAATAGTTATTTGCAAAACTGTACGACAGATATTCACCATCATGCCCTTTGTTCAGTAGATTTCACATTTAATGCTTTCGAAAAAGGTTGCATACAAAGACATAGAAAATCAATAAATAACACGCTTCAAATATATCACAAGGGATCAAAAGGTCTGGAACATGTCCCATATATGATATGTTTCAACAATGCTGTGGCTTCTGTTGGTGGGAACCAGCTCTAGACTCATTTTCTGCATTAATAAAACCCATCTCTGCTGTTGATTTACGTTGAGAAATGATTGACATCGCTTGTAACCTATAGGGGAGTAGGCATAAGACGGTGTAATCAATCAATGATCACAGGAAGTTAGAGAATAAAAAATAAGTGTTAGCAACCATTTTGTTGCAGTGCATTTTAAGTGAGAGAGAGAGAGAGACAGTGTGTTTGTGGTTGAGGTGTTTCACGGTGTTTTGTGGTTCAGGTGCTGATGGTGTTAGCGGCGGCTAGGAGTGAGAGGAACAGAGAGTCTGGTGTTTGCTTCAGCACCTCTGGATGGTCAAATTCCACCACCTGCCAGACAAAACGCACACCGCCAGATTGGGATCAGGATCAGACCAGGTTTACCTAAGTGTGTGTGAGTGTGTGTGGTACCTGTCCATTGTCCATGACCAGGATGCGGTCTGCGGTCAGCACAGTGTTGATGCGGTGGGCGATGGTGAGCATAGTGCAGTCCTGGAAGGCCTCTTTGATGGTGTGCTGAATCAGAGTATCTGTCTCTGTGTCAATGGAGGCTGTCGCCTCGTCCAACAGAACGATCTGATGGACGACAAGAAGGACATGTTAGAGAGATGGAGGGATGGGTAGGATTGGATGGGTGGGAGGGTAAGGACGGGGGTAGGGGTAGGCTTGGATTTAATGATTTTTGTGGGGAAATTGAGTCATTGTGGCAGCAGAGAATGTGATATAGAAGAGAATGAGACAACAGAGAGTACTGCAGATACAAAGCAAGTAATCACACCAGAGGTTAGGAACCATTAGTGGTTAAAGAAATCAGGTTGAATGGTGATGCAACACTTCAATACAAATCACATTAAAACCAGTCAGGTCAAGTTTATTTGTATAGCTCTTAATCACGGTTACAGTCTGTGATGGTCCAGTGATTAAACTCTTAATTACTTACGGTTTTTTTGTGTGCAATTACAGAAGATTAGGTTACAAGAGACAGACAGGGCCGTATAGACTTATAGACAAGTGGACAGACCTTGGAGTTGCGGAGCAGTGCTCTAGCCATGCACATCAGCTGTCTCTCTCCCACAGAGAAGTTCTCTCCATTCTCCAACACCTCGGACTGCAGCTTCCCTTCCAGCTTGGAGATCTGAGGAAACACAACAATACTAGTTCTACCACTAATACTAATAGCAGTACTACTAATACTACCACTATTACTACTGCTATCAGTACTATTACTAATTACTAATTAGATAAAGTATTATTTATCCCCCCAAACACTTTTAAATTGTTTCATAATGAACTCAAGGCACTCTGTCAGCCAATGTGAAGCCAGCTACCAGAAATTGAATAAACTTAATTGTAATGTTTGATGTTGAAGCTTAAAAATTGAAGCTTTAATGAACAGCTGAAGAGAGTGGCGCAGTTAGGTCCAGCATGGTTAGATCCATTGCACAGCCTCAGACCTTCATCCCAAAGTCAGGAATAAAGGCTATGTCACACTAGATGATTTTAGAGTTGTTTTTTAGCCCCTGGACCATCCTGACTGACAGGGTGAGTCAGGACTCCTGATAACTCCAGACCAGTCGCAGCCTGACAATTTTTTTTTCAAATATTTGATTCTGTCGGGTCCAGTCTGGTTGGGCTCCTGTAGTGTGAGGTGATCCCAGACCTGTGTAAGAGCACTGTTTTAAACTGTTACCATTGGTGACCTAGCTAGATGTCTACAACTACCTGGTGAATAGTGTGTGCAGCAAACAGCTTAAATGCCTATAACTAGTTAAGGACATAAATAATTTCCTTCCAGCATAAGAGGTTTACATTGGATGGGAAGGTGGGTGCCCCTTCAGACAATTAGTGAAACATATTTGTATGAATTCCAAAAAATCTTTTTGGACATTGCACTTGTATGGCAGGGAAAGTGTATCACTAGCAACCAGCACATCAGGTGAAAGAAACACGCAGTATGTTGGCTGATAAAGGTTGGTGCAATATAGGTGCTATAGATGTGCATGAAATCTTGACCTCTCTTCTTTTTTTGCTTACTTAAATTTGCAATTTGTGGGTATCCAGCTCTCTCTTTACTGCGATAACCCATGAATCATACTGGTTTGAATAGTTTAGGGCAGGGTCGGCAAGTAACTTTGGCCTCGAGCCAATTTTTTTATTAGTTATTAGATGGCGGCATATTGCCTACTTCTGGTTTAGGGAAATGGTAGAGCTTGATTTCTGAGAGCTTTGGACTTTTGTACCTGGCTGCAGGGAACACCCTACTACTGATCAGCAGGGTCCTAACACTAACTTAGACAGGTTAGGTTCATATTCTTCATGTCAGTTTATTGTCAGCTATATCTTGTCATGATGTTTGCTAGGAACAACAATGTCATAACTTTCGCAACCACACTCTCTCATGAAACGTTCCATAATCCGACTGTGTTCTGAGCTGTACGAGGTAACATACTGCGTCCTTCATGTAGGTCTTCTCCAGCACGATCCAGATCTCCTCGTCAGTGTAGTTGTTAAAGGGGTCCAGATTGTACCTGTAGGGACACACACACCAGAATACAGCTGGTTACCAATCACTGAACTCAGTCACTACCAAACACTGAACTGTGAATGTGAACTGTGTGTCTCTGAGAAGATCTGCAGCAGTTGAACAGTGATGACTAGTTTCTAATTTAATCATGTTTTCATGTGACGCGCCACAAGGGGGAAATTGATTTCTACTTCCTCTTCACAGCTGGTGGAAAGTTAGCTCTGATTGGTTGGTCCCACATCCCTTCTCCACACCTACAACTTGGTCCCTACATCTCAACCAATCACCTTCTGTGACCCATGTGGGTGTAAAGCCAGCACACACACCCCATTAACCCCCAGTTCTCCATGGCCTTGATAATCAAATGGAAGCATTATAGTCAGCTAATGTTGCAATGCCATTAACTTATACGACATTGAGAGACTTGTTTTTTCACATACAGTTCTCTTTAAATGAACCAAACCAAACTCAGTTCTCTTTAAGTGGACCAAAAAGTGAACCAGCTAAAAAAGTTCCCTCTGCATCTACACTGGATGTTCACTTGAAAGAGACTCAGTTCTTTTTCTGGTGCACCTCAATTATTGGTTGCAGCATCCATTTCCTTGTGGTGTTTCCTTTTTCCATTAGCCCACATAAATAGGGGAAATGAAAAAAAGAGAACGAAAAATACAATTTCATATTTTATACCTCTATTTTAAATAGGAATAGAAAACTTTTCTGTCTTTTATTTTTTAATGCGTTGTTGAGAGAATTTCTTTGATGTGATCCTCGCCCCATATTTCTCCGCAGACCACACAACTCTCATTTTAATGGACGCCTAATTTTTGAGGAACCACTGGGCTGGTATCACTATTAAACCCATCACTCTTACCTCTCAGTGGCAGTAATGATTGGGTTGAGCTCTCCAGTCAAATAAATTGCAAATGAAGAAGAAGCAGTGCAGTACTCTGGGTGTAATATAGGTGAAGCTTTCTAAATCTGCCTCAAATGTTCTGATACCGCAATGAGGTTTACTGTGTTGATAGGTACTGCTCACTGTAGATTTTACAGACTATGTAGTCCTAACCCTGACCCCTTTTTTAAACGAAAACCCAATCCAAACATTAACCTTAACCCAGACACTGAATGTCTATAGACTACTTTTCAAACTCTTTTTAGTGGCACATTATAGTTGATAGTAAGCTGAGTATCAGCATTGGACTATCAAAATAAAGTGTGACCGTATTGTCAAGTAGTATTTACCACCTGAAAGCTGACATGGCATTTTCATATAGGAAGCTTGTATTTACCATCTTTCTCATATGACATGTGTGGCAGAAGGTGCTGGATCCAGAGAGAATCAGTCCACTGACTCTCTCCTGGATCCAGCCTACGCCTCACCCCCACCCTCCCCCAGTCTGCCACAACATGAAAGCATCGTGAAACTTAGAGGTGGTTCTGAGGTTACCTGACAGTGCCAATGAATAACATGGGGTCCTGGGGGATGATGGACACTTTGCTGCGCAAGTCCTGCAGGCCGATGGCTGTTATGTCCACTCCGTCTATCAGGATGGTCCCTGCAGCCGGCTCCACCAGCCTGAACAAAGCCACGCCCAGAGAAGACTTCCCTATAGACACACAGGACACAGCAGGGCTTTACCGTGGCAGTAAGCTTTATAGTCAACACTGTTGATATATTAGCTGTGCAAATATTCTCCAGTGGTGTTTCATGGGTGAAAACAGAGGCAATCACTTAATCCTCCTTCAAGTATTTTAAAGTTCCCACTGTTAATGTGTGGAGGACTCCACTGTAACCTAGGTCAAATATTTCACAGACATACGTCAAACGGTACTCTGTGAGGGAAAGACGTGCACTTGAACAGGAGAACGCAGATTCAAACCCCTGTGACAGCAAATATCTGCCCTGCTGAAATGTCCTTGAGCAAGACATGGACTTTCTACCAGTCCAAGGGGTGCTTTTTGATAGCAGACCATGACCTCTGACCGCTATATGTAGGGGAAGAAGAAAGGGGAGAGTTTCTCTACAGGGATCAATAGAGGGTCACATATTTGGGGTTGGGGATTTACCACATAAGACAACACAATGAGTCCCATAAAGTTTAAGCAATCACAGAAAAGTAGTTGAAAGTGATTTTAGTATATTCTCTACTATGTTTTCTGAACTGTCCTAATCTCCTCTAAACTGGCCCGGACAGCTCAGTTGGTAGAGCATGAGCCTCTCAGTCTCAGGGTTGTGGGTTCGATCCCCACGTAGTGTAAACTGTAACTTGTAAGTCGCTTTGGATAAAAGCGTCTGCTAAATGACTGTAATGTAACTAAAAAAACACTAAGAGTTATGGATAACTATTATTGGGCCAAGGTCCTTACCGGAGCCTGTCCTTCCCACGATGCCCACCTTCTCCCCAGCTCTGATGTGGATCTGGAGCCCGTTGAGGACAATGGGTGTGTTCTCCCTGTACCTCATCTTATAGTCCATGAAGGTGATGGCTCCTTGCCGGGGCCAGTCCTCTGGGACCTGGGCCCCCTTCATTTGCCTGGGGGCCTCAGACTCAGGACACTATACAGAACAGAAAATTAACCACTTAGACTGGTTTAGACAAACAGACAGACAGACAGATGGAATATGCTGCTCTGAAATATGTCTAACACTCTCATTGCTTTCTGCATACTAACAAACACCAAATACATCAAATATTATATAAATTGTTGAATCACAAAAACCTGAAGGAAATGAATTATGCTATGCAACGCAGTTGATTGGTCTCTCAACAGTTGGAATTATATTGATAGCAATTTGACAACTGTTCATAACTAAGCAATCTAGATCTGTCCTGTGGCCAAAAGACAATTCAATGGCATTAGGCCATTGAATTAAGCAGAGAGGAATTAAGCAGAGAGGAAGTTTGGAGTCTGACCGTGATGTATTCCTGCAGCCGCTCCACCGAGTTGAACCTCGCCTCCACCTCCGTCGACAGCCTCACTACGTACTGCAAAATGCCTGTCAGCTGGTCAACACACACACATATAAACACACGTTGCAGTTGTTTGAATATGTCACTTGTAAAAATAAACCACACGTGCATTTAGTTTTTGTCCCTGTAGTCCAGTGATGGGTTTACCTGTATGGTGTGGGACAGGGTCAGGCCTTTCATAGCAGGATTGATAACCTCATTAGAGCTGAGCACTACTAACAGCGCTACTAACAGGGTTATGGTTGCAGACATGAAATCCAGCCAGAAGGACAGCCAACGCGTCCCACAGGTAAACAGTAGGTGGTAGTTAGAGTTGTCGTCATTCAGGGACTTGAACCTACAACATGACACAGGACAGGTAATGGTCTGTTAACACACCAACTCACCCTGACTAACCAGTGACAGCTGCAGTCAACAGGATCTATGCAGACCATGGTCAAATAGTATTTGCAATTAATTCTTAGTGTAGGTGGGGTTTGCCACATAGGACAATGCAATGAGCCCCAACAAGCTTAGACACTCACAGGAGATTATTGCAAACTTAATTTTATTGTACTTTTCTGTGATTGACAATTTAACACACTATGTGAATTATCCTGTTTTATTATCCACCACCCATTTGGTGCTCCAAGCAGGTCAAAACAAACACTACGAATTGCTGATACTGTCTGCTCAGGTCTGAGTTCATGTCATGTATCCAGAAGAATGGAGATATCTATCTTGATTTGGATCAGATTCTGAACTGACAGAGATATACTGTATGAAGGGTTGTATGGGATGTGTTGTTGATCTCTGAAACAAGGAATACAATTGCTTTTTAACCAGGTTACACCTGTGTGGAGTTTTTTTTGTTTTGTACCTTTATGATGCTGGGTCAGGACGTTTGTACAGTAAAAGACGTAGTCAGATGAGGACAATCTCTGCTGCTTTGTTGGATTCTATTTCATTCTTCCTGATCGCCAGAGGCGGTGCTTAAGTACTAGATCTTGTCCATCTCACACAAGCGCAGGTCGAGTCATTATGCCAATGTCCGCTAGCTAATGCTACCCTGGTGAGCCGCTAATTAATCAGTTACCGCTATGCAGGGTGCAGGTAGCTATGGGTTGTATCGTATGCCCCCGGTAGAGCCATCTATTGCCTCCCTCATAGTCTCCCCAGATGAAGCTCTCAGACCCGATGCTCGCTGTCCCTGGCTACAGTGTTGCATGACGGATAACCTCCTTACAAGGAGCTATAACATAGCTGCACCTATGGGCCACATTGGGAATTTGCTTTCACACCTCATAATGGCTCTGTTGCAGACCCTGTCAGCAGGTGCTGACTCTTCAGCTCAGACCCTCAGCAATGCATCTCTGCAGGCCTTTGCCTTCATGTCTACGGAGCTTGGTAGGTTGATGTTGACAGTGGCCCTGGCACGGTGCCAGGTCTGGATGGCCCAGTCTGCCGGTGCCAGATCCGCAGAGACCCTCTCCGGTGTCAGATCCATGCCGCACTCAGCCACCTGCTCGCCTAGGTACAGCAAGGGGCTAGCGATATCTGACATGAGGTGACCAATGCCACCGTGCCCCTGCACGGCCGATGTTTAGAGTGCCAAGGGAACCGCCACCTGGTCATCGCCCCCCCACAGGCCCTAAGGGCTGGGGGGGTACGGCCTGAGCCTCCGGGGCCGGCGGTTGGACGCTTCTCTCATCAGCACCTCAGGGAAGCACACCTCAGACCCTTGGGTGGTCTCAACATTGTCCAAGGGGTACAAGCAACAAAGCATGCCATCGAAAGGTAGGTCTGCAGACACAGCTCAGTGGGTTCTACTCAATGTATTTTCTGATTCCAAAGAGCGATGGCGGGTTTCACCCTATCTTCAACCTGAGAGGGCTGAACTGTTTCCTAAATGTCTTGCCTTTCCATATGTTGCGCACGGCAGAGGTTCTCAGGCCATTGCACAGGGGTATTGATTCGTTTCCATAGACCTGAAGGATGCATACTTTCATGTACCCATTGCTCCACACCACAGGCGATGTCCCTGTTTTGCTCTTATGGGTCAGGTTTTCCAATTCAAGGTTCTGGGTTTGGGCTTTCCCTAGCCCCTCAGGTATTTACCAGATGCATGACAGCAGCCCTGGCACCAATACAAGCCAGAGGTATGAGGGTCCTTCCATATCTCGAAGACTGGTTAGTCATTTCGCCGACTCGGGAGTGTGCGCTCAGAGACATGTCCATGCTCCTCTCCCATGTGAACCAACTGGGCCTTGTAGTAAACTACAACAAGAGCATTACACCCAGTCAGAGGGTGGTCTACCTTGGGGAAACTCTCGACTCTCAGTTAATGAGAGCTGTCCCTTCCCCAAAGCGTGTGGATGCCATGTTACACCTCCTATGTCGCTTTCAACAGGACCAGGTGCTGGAATACAGGCTCTTCCTCCGGCTGCTGGGCATGTTGACGGCAGCATCCGCAGTGGTACCATTGGGCCTTCTCTCCTTGCGTCCCCTTCAGATGTGGGTGAATGGCCTCCACTTGGACCGCAAGTGGCACCGACGCAGGAGGGTCAGAGTGGCCAAGCAGTGCCTCCTCGCCTTGAAACCATGGAGGAGGAGGGCATATTTAACCAGAGGTGTTCCCTTGAGAGTCATACCCTCCCGTCGGGAAGTGGTAGAGACAGACTCCTCCCTGTTAGGGTGGGGAGCTGTCTGGCAGCACAGACTGCCAGAGGGCTATGGAATGCGCAGCACGACATTGGAGCACATAAATGTGCTGGAGTTCAGCGCTGTGTAGTGGATACTCAAAGATACTTTACCAGATAAACTATCAAGGGGGCACCAGGTCCAGGCAGTGTCTGCGGGTGACACAGCAGCTTCTCACTTGGGCCTTTCCCCACTTCTTGAGCCTCAGGGCCATGCATCTTCCAGGGGTGTAGAACTGCCAGTGGCTACCCTCAGGGGAGTGGAAGCTCCACCCAGAGGTGATAGGCATGATTTGGGGCAAATATGGCAGAGCAGAGGTGGACCTCTTCACCTCGGAGGCATCGACACACTGCCCTCTTTGGTTCTCCTTGATGGAGAGGACCAGTCCACTGGGCTCATACTTGGCCAGACTGCCTTCTCTATGCTTTTCCCCCAATTCCCCTAATACTTGTGACATTGGACAGAGTCCAACAAGACTGCCACAGGCTATAACTAGTGGCCCAGGAGCTATCCGTGCCCATAAATGTTCACTGCCATTCTGCAAGGAGTATATCTACGTCCTGGGCGGCCCTGAAGGGAGTGCTGCTGAAAGAAATTTGTGTGGCTGCTACCTGGGCTTTGCCATGCACCTTTGCCTGCTTCTACATGGTCAATATGGACTTAAATGAAAGATGAAAAGTTCATCTTTCCAATGAGAGCATATTAACTTGATTTTAAATCTAGATTTAGAGAGACCATCTACATAATGAATGCTTTATGTTAATCAGCATTAGGTGGATGGGAAAAGTCCAAATGTTCATTTATGAGTTTACATATTGGGGGCGTTTGGGGGTGTTTGTAGTTCTAGTGCTGGTGATTCCTGTTGAGTATCTTCCTTATCTCTCCTTATGTCTATTCTTTGGACCAGCGCTGCATTTTCTTCAGTCTTATTTCTGAAATGCCTCACAGAACATTTCTGCTACTGCATTCCAAACATCTTTCCAAAGCTTTCCTTCCCTCCAGTGCACAGAAGACAGATAAGAATGGGATTATCGTGATTCGTAAAGGGACACTGTGTTTTTCTCTAAATAAAAGGAAACCATTTAATGTCATGCCTTGTGGTTTTACAGCAAAGGGAGAACCTGCGGCAACTAATAAACTGCTAAACAAATCATCCCGTGTTAAGGTATTTGTAAATACTTAGTTATATATACATATACTATATAGCTGTCTTATCTTATATCTAGCTTATGTTTGCTTTAGCCTACAGATGGGTTGCAACAGAACAAGTTTAGACAATCACAGGAAAGTACTTGAAAGTCAAATTAGAGTAGTTTTCTGTTAGTGAGCTCTTATCTTGGCGGGGAAAATAAATGGTCATCTCTGTTAAGGAATCCTGGTATCTTACAGTTCTATGTAGAGGTCTGTCTTGTTGTAGGCGTGGATGGTGCTGAGGCCCTGCAGTGTTGAGGTGGTAAGGGAGATGCAGGGAGAGCGACTGACATTCTCCATCCTCTTCAACTGACGGATGCTCCTCTGGAACACACTGCAGGGAAACCACTTGCAATATTGAGGATATCTAAAACCACTCTTTACTGTCTGTTTATGGACACTAAGCATTCAACCCAGTTATGTGTTCTAACAGTAGAAACTACATTTAACTATTTGGCTGTACAAAAAATGTACTATCAGACTAGGGAACTACTATGCTTGTATATATTATCTGTGACTGGTCAGTGTTCTGTACCCGTTACTTAACCAGGTAACCAACGATGCTACCATTTTAGTCTACAGGTCACAGTGTACACAATGTACCAGCTTCTCTTACTACCCAGATTTTAAAATAGAAAAGGACCTCAAAATGATGGTTGGTTAGCCTCCTGGTTAATCTCCTGGGGTAGATTAAATTAATTTACAAGCATTGGGCACATAGGTCCATCATGAATCACTTTGTAGAACTGCAGTACAGAATTAATTCCTTTTTATGGTCCTGGTAGAACTTGTGATGTTATTGTTTTTAGAGTTTACTGGTGTTAACTTACAAGAGAATGAGAGTGAACACAGCTCCCAGAATACCAATGGCTACCAGCATGGGGGGGAAGGTGGCTGCAATGATGATAATGGTGTAGATGGAAATCAGACAGAACTGTAAGAAGACGTCCATGTTGAAGGGAAGCATGGCATCCACCTCGTCCTGATCTTTAGAGAAGCGGTTGAGGATGCGGCCTGTCGGTGTGGTGTCAAAAAAACTCATGGGACTCGCCACAATCTGAGAGAAGGGCACAGAGCAATCTGC
>OOFE01017691.1:3882-14897 GCA_900323365.1 Monocentris japonica | reverse complement strand
AAAAACATGCTCAACCGTTCGGTTGAAATGTCTATTGATGATAAAGGTAGTATTGCTATGAAATATATAGGTTTCTGATCATGCACTGTTGTCAATATGATAAATCTAATGTTATTGCATTATATATTTGCTCAAATCATTACACCAGTAGAGCAGTGGTTCCCAACCCAGTCCTCAAGTGCCCCTTGTCCTGCAGTAGAGTTTTTCACCATTGCAACCTCTGTCCCAAGTGTGGGAAATGCTTGGTGCATATCACCACAAATGAAGTGGCTCTAATGCCCAAAAAAAGTTTTTGTTCATTTTTTGGTACTTTTTATTTATTTTGATTGACTTTCTATTATAATTCATTCATGTTTTTGCTTTTATACATTGCTCATGTTCATCAAATGAGATATATGTGAAAGAATGTCTTCTTATTTCAGTTTAATGGATAAAAAATCAATGCAGATTGTTAAAAATGTACTTTTACCATTAATAGACATCTCAACCATTGGGTAGAGGCTCATAAAATTAAAACTGTGTGGGTTGTTCAAAAAATAAACATTGTTTGTTGTTATTGTTGCCCCAAGGAACTACATGCAAAGAAATAATTTTTCCAACATTTAATGTAAAATGTTCCTAATAATATTTGAAACACAAAATGTTATTAATTACTTTAATTTCTAACCTATATGGTTTGAGTACTTCTGCAATATGAATTAACTTATCAATGACTAATGTGCTGTGTATGTTTTGTGCAGGGGATGTGTGTGTGTGTGTGTGTGTGTGTGCATGTTTAAGACAGAAGAAAAGAGGGAGGATATTTATTTACCTGAGCACAGGTTTACAATGATGTGTGCCTAAAGTCCAAAAGGTTAACGTTTACTTGATAAGTATTATGGAAAGTTATTTTGCCAGATCAAATGGATTTTCAAAATAAAGGTGTAACTCTAATAATTTTGTTGCACTTCTTGTCGTTCTTGTTGAAACATGTCTGTTTTTAAAAAAATATATATCTTTTTTTATTACAAACCACACAAAAGAACAAAAGACATAAAGAGCACATTAAATACATATGGGGCTATTTCTTAACTGGCAGGTATTTTTTTATATTAAACAAATTAAATGGAGGTTTGCTTCCCTTCTATTTAATTTTATGAATAAAATATCTTCCGAGTAAAATAAGTAAATTGACAACAAACAAAGCATTATTATCCTTGTTTGCTTCAAAATAGAAAAAGAGTATATCCTTTCTGTTTTATTCTGTAAGAACTCCAATGCACACCAGAAGTCTTTCACATATTGGCATCTCCAAAACCAAAGTAATAGTCTACATTGTAACATACACAAAAAGCACATTTGTCGATACTTCTTTGATAAACAGTATTAGCCAGGTAAAGGCAGCAGCAAGGGAGTCGTCTTGACCTTTAACCTTTTACTGCACATCCTGACGACAGAATCTAAATCTTTACTTTACTTGACTTTACTACACCCATTCTCTTTACGTTTAAGAAATGTTTCACTTGAGTTGTGTAATGTGTCATTAAATCACTGACTGAGCTGTGCAGCTTTGTGTGAGGACAGGGAGAAAAACCTGTTGGGCAAGATGTTTGAGATAACAGCCGCAAATAATGCATGACAAGACGTCACACATCACCAGAAGCATTTCACATTTGTAATTGGAGTGTACAGTCAGTGTACAAAGGGCTCTCTGTGTGTAAGTACAGTTCAGCTATGTTGTCATTTGCGCCAAAGGATCTTTTCTTTTAATAATATTGGCGATAATATGTGATTCTTTTTTTTAAAATCTCTTCTATTTTCCTTTAAGTGTCACTCAGATTGGTTGTAGTGTCTGGATTACTGTTTCTGTCATAAGGGGAAAGACATGAGATTACATGGTACATATGTGCACATGCTTGGCTGATGAAATTGTATTGTAATTACCTTGTATTTATTGTTTTAAAACCGCATTATGTATTAAAGGCGTTTCGGTTTCCACTTCAGTCTCTTGTTAGGTGTTATATAATGGATGTCCTTTCTTTCACAGGCAGGAAGAATCACTAATGGAGTTTGCCTGTGGGTTTGTTTATGTCCCACCATCAGTCAATCAGAAGGAGGTCCAAAGATCAAATCCAAATGTTATTAAACGCTCAGGTGGGATTTTGTTCTTTCAAACATTCCCAGACACGACATTTAATGCGACCTTTCTTGCTGACTGTGACTACTTGGTTATGTAACGTTATCCATTTTGAAAATAAAACATGGATGGAGGTCTACCTTAGAGGGGATATTCCTGTCAGATACTCCCGACTCTAAGAGTTATGCTTGAGACAAGCCATCTTCCACCTGAGTCACATTTTCATCACTGCACAAAGTTCACTACCGCACCAAATGTATCTCTACGTCCACATTTCCCTGGCTAGACAACTGTTCACATATTAACACTATATTTTTTTCTTCGCGTGTCTTTTTAGCCCTCCTCCCTCCCATCAACTGGATTCGACCTCGCATCTCTCCCCCTCCTCCTCCAACGAGCTCTACAGAAGTCAAACGACCACAATCTCCTGCTCACAAGTTCATTGAACACTTGGAAAAGAACGAAGAGGTGAAGAAAGACGTAAAGCCTTCTCCCATGTATGAGAATGCTGCATTTCACCTCAAAGCAGGGGCAGCTTCCTCTATCAGTACAGCCCCTCAGCAGATAAAATCATCTCGAAAGACAGGTAGTGTCCAGTTGGAAATGTATGGTCAAACAAATATAGCCTGCTGAATCAATAACCGATAATTCTTTACAGGTATTGATTTCAATAGATGCGATTGATAGCTTAAAGAAATAGTTCAAGACGTTATCTACTCACCACCAAACACACAGCCCTCATAGTTTGACCTCAGCCTTCTCCCAAACTATTGAAGTTAATGGAGCCATCGTTCGACAGCTCCGAAAAAGAATCAAATGTCAATCAACTTTCTCCAAACTGCTCGTGCAGCATAGTCCAAGTGTTTCGATGGAATTTGATGGAACTACGGGGGCGAACCTGCTGTGTGTTTGGTGGTTGTACGAACTTAAATAGTTTGACTGACATGGGGGTGAGTGGATAATGGCTGAATTCTCATGTTGTTGTGAACTACTCCTTTAACACTCTGCCCATATCCACTTTACCCAGCTCTTCTTCCACCACACATGAGACCCGCAGCAAACAACCAATCCCCACCTTACAGCAAGCCGCTCCCTTCCTCCAACAGTCAGACATTCAACTACGACCTCCCCAAAGAGGAGCCTGACACAAATGTCCATCCCTGGGACCCAAACTACTCGTATAGTATCCCAGAAGGCAGTGGGGGAGAGGTCAAGCTGCCACCTGATAAGAGCAACAGTGTGCCAGCACAGAAGGCAGGTGAATGGACTTTATTGTTGTTCCTCGTTGCAGCCATTTTTAATTTCACTCACAAGCATACATCCCAATTTCCTCTGCTCTCGTCTCCATCTTCAGCTCCACCCCTCCCTCCGAGACCCTCTTTCATGAAGTCGATGCCAGAGTACCTGGTGTTGTTACCCATCTCCCCCACACCTCCCTCATCCTCCAAGTTCCGCCCAACCCTGCCTCTGGACACAGCACTTACTGGTAAAGGTTTAGCTTTTGTATGATCACAAATGGAAAAAAGAAACTGTCTCTGTCATGCTGCCAGAGGGATGAGAGGAAGATCATTTCTCTTGTACTTGTTCTACAACACCATTGTAACACATTAAACCTATTTTGAATGATTTTTTTTACGTCCTCAACACAGGGTCAGCAGAGAAGGGACCTCTACAAGGGAATCCAAATGTGATCCTTGTAAGTTTGGGAAAGCTGCTCTCAGAGGACAGGGGTTAGTAGACATTTGCCATCACCCTAAAACCTGTATTATCTGTTTTCTGGGTTGATTCAAGGTATATATCCTAATGTACCATGTTAGGCTATGTTGACCAGTGTGTGTGTGTGTGTTCCCAGTACTCGCCATACAAGGAGAACCCACCTCCTGCTCCCAGTGTGGCTCCGTGCTGGACTCCTGCTATGACAATGTGGTAATTAAGAGCTTCCCATTGACCTTTATTCTGACACTGGTATCCTACAAGTAGGAACATAATGAAGAGTCATCGATTTCAAATGGACTTCATTACTGTAAATCTCCTTACAACTGCTACCGGGAAAATAAAATAGAGGCAGAAATCTTTGAGGCAGTCGAATGCTATTGATTATAATGTATGAAACAGCGGATGATCTGTATTGGTTTGTCAGTTCGGGTCGTTGGCTGGTTTGTAAAATATCTTTCTGGTAGGACGTGCTGTGTGAGCTTAGTGATGCTTTAACGTCTGGTTTAAGGACATGCCCCAGGATTCAGTCATGGTCTCGTGCTATTCGGTATTTACGTCAACAGCTTCGGTGAAAATGCACCAAATGCCACTTTTCATTTCTACGCAAATGATACAGATGTTTACTGCTGTGCATCAACACCCAGTCATGCTACTGACAAACTACAGTCTGCTTCTGACATTGCACAGTCTCAGCTACGTCAAGTGCAGCTTGTCTTGAATGCAGATAAAATAAAGTCAATGATTTTTACTAATGCAAGGGAGAAACTGTCAAATCCTTGACCACACATGGCAACCAAACTGAGGTTGTATTTTGTTATGAATATTTGGTTATTTTGGTTGATAACTAACATATTAAGTTAAGACAGTTGGGGTTGAAGTGGTTGTTTTATTTGAAAAAAGCAAAATGTATGTTTCTAGAAAAAGACCGGTCACTGGAGTCCTGTTGTATGTGAGTGCATCAGCTCAGAGTTTGCACAGGTCGGATGCTGTTTATCGTGGAGTGAGTTGAGATTTGTCACTGACTGCAAGGCCCTCACTCAGCAATATACATTATATCCCAGGGAGAGTTGTCCATCTGGGAGCCTGCGTAGCTTATTTATGTATTTATAGTGAACAAAAATGTGATGGTGAGCTTTAAGGCAACTCACCAGCGTCAAGCGAGTCAGAACTCATTTATTGTGATGTATCGTCTACTGGCCAATTTCAAACCATTAGATTATTTCATAGAGGCAATGAGACATAACATCTCAAATATGATCAAATCTATATATTATAGCTGGATTAAAAAAATACAATCAAGGTGATTAAGTTAAAGGAGAGGTGAACATAACCAACACCACAATATCATTTGGGCAAACAGGGCGATTCTTCAGAGTCTCCATTAGTGGGGTTGGGACAGGTGTGTTTTCACACAAATATGTTACCTATTGTAGTTTTAGAGCTCAGACAGATATGTATTAAAAAAACAACAACTTTGTGATCTTTGAAAAACTTAGATAGATTGATTGAAATGTAGTGATGCTTTGATTAAGCTGATTGCGTCTCCCTCCTCTGTCTCTCTTTTTCTTCCCTTCTTTTCACTTTTTCAAGGTTTTTGATGAGGGTGTGAGCTAACCTGGATAAATACAGGTTAATACAGTATAACCCAAATAAAATGTTTTAAAATGTTCCCTCCCTGTGTTGAACTGCAGGTTAATGTGTGTTACTTCTGTCAGTCATGCGATCTGACGGCCCCTCCCACCGAACCCCGGTGTCCTCCGAATGGTTGCCAGGATGGCCTCTTCCTGCTCGGCCCCGATGACAAGCTCCTGTCTCCTGCCGATGCTCTGCTCCTCTTCTGCATCGACATCTCCGGCTCCATGAGCATGACCTCCCAGGTAAACCCATATGACTCGCCCCCATGAGGCCACCAGCATCTACTGGGATTCACAAATATAAACTGTGTTGTGACTGTGATCACTGTCCCTTGTTGAAGGTATCAGAGGGAGAGCAGGTCGTCTACAGATCCCGGCTTCAGGTGAGGTCATTTTCCTTGAAGTCTTGCAAGAGGGTTTCCAGGTGTACTGCAGAACAAAATCTATGGTGTTGTTTTAATTCTGAGGGTGTTTTTAGAAGTTCACACCAGTGTTTACCCAATATATTTTTGGCAGTAGGAAATGCAAAGCCATATCATGTAGGGAGGTCGGGGGCATGCTCCCCTGGGAAGAGATTTCGCCTCAAAACCAGTTTTATTAAGTCAGACTGTTAGGAAATATGACTCAGACTCAGAATACATTTAAGATCAAGTTGACTTTACTGCTGTGTGAAAAATATATATAACACCTGCCTCTTTAAAAAAAATAAGTAAATAAGTAAAACTAAATGGGTAATGATCTCAACATGGTGGGCGGCCATTGTAGAATACACTGGTTCACACACATTAGTTACTTTAACTCCTGATAGGTTGAACTCCCGCCCCAGAGCCATATCAGCTTTATCAGTGGAAAAAACAACTCTTGTCAACTCCAAATAATAGTCACTAAAAAATCAACACCGGAAAAGTTTGCAGTGTGTCCAATAGCAGTCCTTATCCATAGATGTTATCGAGATGCTGTTAATGAAAATAAATCAATGTATTCAAACCAGTTCGTTCAGGATGCTGTGCTACAGTGTCTTCAGAAACTCAGTCAGCAGCAACCACACATACGAGTGGGTCTCATCACCTTCAACTATCAGGTACACAGTCGTCAGACACATTTCCATCGGCTTGATCACTGCAGACAACAGACGTGGACTTGAATTATGATTGTTCGCCCACTGATATTTGCGTTGCCAGGTGATAATACATGGATATGGGGAGTTCCCATCACGTTACCTGTGGGGTGCTGAGTTGATTGACAGCGAGTATCTGAAGGAAGCTGCCTTCCGCCTCCCAAGTCCTCCACCGCTCTCACGGACCAAGGACTGCTTACAGAGGGAGGTTCTGGGGTAAGAGCAAAATCTAGTTGGTCTTCAGTCAGTTGTTTTTGTATCACATCATATTAGCTGTACCACATTTAAAATTTTGTTGAAAGGTTATCTGAAAGTGGAGCCACGGCTCTAGGTCCGGCTGCTCTCCTGGCCATTGCAATGGCCTCCAGACAGCCAGGTTCAAAGGTAAGCTTGGCTCTTTTGGTTGTTTTCCACATTACATAATCATATTTATGTTTTAAGTTATAGCCACTACTATCTATCCTTGTCGCTCTCCAAGGTGATAATCTGTACCGATGGGAAGGCCAACACAGAGTTAGGGAATCTAGAGGTGGAGGATAATGATGCTCGGACCCTCCTCTCATCCACCATCTTCTACCAGGATCTGGGGCAATATGCTGCCAACCAGGGGTTGGTACACATCTGCAAATCATTTTACATCAAGTGTAAAATACATTACGCTGACAGAGTGAACATACAGATGTAGCCAAAATAGAAGTCCCACTTTTTACACGCTGTTGCTTCACCGCCAAAAGGAATTGTTTGGGACATACTGTAGTGGTAATAAGGGATCAGTGCAGTGTGGGGGGGTGGGGGCTCTACAATGGCTATCGATCGAAGTGTTCTGCAATGATATTTATGGTGAAATACCCTTCCTCCACTAGTGTGACAGTGTCTGTGCTGTCCATAGAGGGAACAGACTGCAGACTGGATGAGCTGGGGAGACTTGCAGATCGCACTGGAGGGAAAGTAAGAGACAGTGTGACTGTAATATGTTGTAACGTGTTTCAATAAGTGTGTCAGTCTTTTTGTTACGTATTAAAGTTGCATTTTTCACAAGGTGTTGTGTCGTGTCTTTTTCCCCTAGGTGGTGATAGCAAGCCCTCACAAGTTGCAAACAGAGTTTGAGCAGATGATTGAGAACAGGACCGTAGCTACACACTGTAGCGTAACTTTACTGCTGCCCAAAACCCTGTAAGATCTAAATTACAAAGCAGTGCACTTTCTTGGCACACAGACATGAAGCACATTAAATCTCATGACTAACAAGGCCAACATCTGTCACCATCATTCTGCAGGCGTGTTAGAGGTGAGAAGGAGGCGGGCCACAAGGGGAACAGAGAGGTGGGGAACGTGGATCCAGATACAGAGATCACCTTTCAGTTTGGAGCCAATGATCATGATTCAAAAGGTGAGGAGAAACCGGTACAAGATTATTAACAAATAACTATGTCGCTCCATGTTTCTCAGTGTCCTCTTTGTGTTTTTTTTTTTTTTAAGTGTCCGCCCCAGCCGCTGGCAGCCGTGTGTCTGTCCAGCTGCAGATCAGGTACAGACAGAGGGACGGACGGGAGATGCTCCGAGTGCTGACTGCAGGCCGAGACGTGACTGATGACAGGTGATGATGTTCCCAAAATCACAATACCTCTGTTTCTTTAAAACAACTGGGATCTTTACTGTCCTGTACCACAAAATGACCATAATATATCTGTGGGGGGTGATGGGGTTGTTGATCAGTACCAGAGATTCAACAATTACTTTGTTAGGTGCAGAGACTGTAGGAGGAGATAAGTTCTATCGATGTTGTTGTAATTCCTGCTGGTCACCAACAGAGGTTGATAAATGTCATCGATTACTTAATGCCCCTTTAAAAAAGAATCCAACCAACAAGCAACAATAACTGGTTAATGTTGATGATGTTGAAAGCATGACCCTCCTTCTCAGCTTGGTGGCCCTCTCCTCTCTGTCCGTGGCCATCATTCAGCTCAACTCATCACAGGCCAGCGCCGCTCTGGCTGTCAGAGGTCGTTTCCTAGACGCCATGAGAGAAGGCGAGATGCAGAGGGAACTGATCGAGAGAGCAATGTGAGTGACAGCATGGAGGGAGATCTAGACGACACCAGAATGACATAGGGGGTGTAGGGGCAGCAACGGATTAAACGAGGGCCAGTGTGTGTGTGTGTGCATTTAGTTTTCTTTAGTTTCACATGTATGGCATCATGACAAAAAAATGCTAAGATATAAAGCAAGGGGGAAAAAAACAAATTAAGATAGAAAATACAGAATATCAAAGCAAAATGAAATGAAAATCAAAGTGCATGTGTGAGTGTGGTTAATGTGTGTGTGTGTTCATAGAGAAAGATGTAAGTTGGAAAAATAGGTCTGATTTTTTGAAAAATGTGTCAAATTTTGTTTGTTTACCTGGAAGTATTTGGAATTTTCTTCTAAACCAGAAACCGTTTGTTTCAGCTACGAGTGAAGAGATGAATGAAAACATTTTTTATGGGATCAAGTTGATATTATTAAAAAAAAAGAACAGGAAGTATAGATGAGGAGCATTGATTTGTGGCCCACCAGGTGTTAATTCACTAATTGCTTCAGTGTTTATGGGATACTGTATGTAGTGTGTCTGTCTGTGGTTGCAGAGAGCATAACCACAGTGCAGAGGACAGAAACACATACCAAGAATGGGTGAAAACCATGGAGCCAATATACAACAACATACGCAACTACACAAGGGTGAGCTTTTAATTGCATTTAACGTTCAAGACCTCATATTAATCATAATCACCACGCTGATGTTTAAACACTGCATGCTTTTATTTTTTCCAGAGAAAATCTGTCATTTCTGACTCACAGGTAATCATCACCTCACGTCATAAAGTCTTTTTCAATTGTAGCAAAAGTGAATTAAAGCTTGGTGGTGGGAGCTAACTTCACTAGCTTCATTCACTAACCTATCTTTGTATAGTGGTAGTTCAAAACAGCATTCATTTGATACTTCCTTTTTATACTCTCAAGCATTTCTCCAGCTATGTCCCTTGTCTTCCTCTGCTTACTCCCCTGATAATTCTTCCTTTCTCCTCCTCATCCCTCCTTCCACCAGTCTCTAACAGACATGGGTGCAGCGCTGCTCTACGGCATGAAGCACAGCAGCAGGAAGTCTATCTCACTGAAGGATAAACATAAACCTTAGCCAACTGTCTGCTGTGACCTTTTACCTCATTGGAAGCAACTGAAGTCAAGAATGACAAATACAATTACGGCGACACAAACACAAATGATTGATGCTTCACAAAGAAAATAGTATATATCACAGTAAAATCTAGCAAATGTAGATATTGTCATCTGTATGATAAAGAAATCTATTCCTGCGAGTAAGACTTCAGTGTTGCATGTCATAACTGCTGTGGTAATCAGTATAAATGGGTGAGTATTTGACACCGTCACTGTAGCTGAGTCTGTTTTTACCCTGACCAAAACGCACAAGAAACACCTGACTCAGAAACACCATCATACAGCTTTTTGTGTCAACAAAAAATAAATGCAGTATATACCTCCAAGCCAGTGGTAATTTACTTTTTGAAGTAAATGGATGTCATTGTTCAGACGTAATTGACTTGAACCAAACTTGACAGATGTGACAGAGGAAAGCATACAAGAACAACTTATTGCATACTGCAGACAGCGTTGCATACTTGCACAAGCAGAAGTGCATTGAGAGAAAGCTATTGAGAAGACTGAAACTTTGTTCAAACGCAATGCATAAAGTCTAAAATCAGATCTGCCTTTTGTGATTTAACAAATATGGTAGAGAAAGAAAAGTCCCAATGTTAAGAGTTGCAAAGGAAGTGAGCAATGGAGTACATACAAAACAAGATTGACCCTGTATATCTCTGTTTTGCATTTGAATGGGCCCGTTCAGTGTAGGCAGGTTCCAGGTCAGTGAACATACACAAACAAGACTATACACAGAATGATGCTGAGCAGGAAGAAGCCCACAGTACCTTCGACTCTGTGGAGATCTATGACCATCTTACCCTCGGTGTCTGTGGACCCAAGCTTGAGTCTCACCCTTCGCCTGGGCCTCCAACTCCACATTGAAGCAAACAGCTCCATGAGCAGGACACAGAGGACAACTAGAACATAGAGGAAGTGCCAGGCCACCATCACAGACTTATGGAAGTGTACTGTTGAAACAGGCTCGGGTTCAGACACTGTGCCTGGTGGAGCTGCAGCTGAAGTCAGCGTCCAGCTTGAACCAGGGCAGCTCAGCCAGGAACAGCATCGCCAGGTGGATGCGCAGGAAGCCAAACCACAGGGAGCAGCGCTTGTACACGGTGGTGCTCTCCACCGCGGTCCACAGGATGGGGGTGAGACCTGTCTCTCCTGGCTTTTGCTGTGACCAGAGGAAAGCTCCCTGCTCAGCTTTACCATTGCATAACAGCCCCCC
>OOFE01017679.1:0-11422 GCA_900323365.1 Monocentris japonica | reverse complement strand
AGCGCAGTATCCATCTGTCCAAGTACAGCACTCTGTTCTGTTCTATTCTGCTCTGTTCTATTTTATTCTGCTCTGTTCTGCTCCGTTCTATTCTATTCTGTTCTTTTCTGCTCTGTTCTATTCTAATCTGCTCTGTTCTATTTTATTCTGCTCTGTTCTGCTCTGTTCTATTCTATTCTGTTCTTTTCTGCTCTGTTCTATTCTAATCTGCTCTGTTCTATTTTATTCTGCTCTGTTCTGCTCCGTTCTATTCTATTCTGTTCTTTTCTGCTCTGTTCTATTCTAATCTGCTCTGTTCTATTTTATTCTGCTCTGTTCTGCTCTGTTCTATTCTATTCTGTTCTATTCTGCTCTGTTCTATTCTATTCTGCTCTGTTCTATTCTATTCTATTGTATTGCCAGATATACAGTATTTACCTTGATCTCAGCGATCTTGGACTTCTTCTGCCAGTCCCACACTGTCAGCATGTGGTCGTTACAGTCATCAATCACACTCAGGTGCTGTCCAGAGTCCTGCGCGCGCACGCACACACAAACACACACACACACACACACACACCAGGATCAACTCTGATCTGAGATTAAAACCAACAATCTTTAAATGTAGTCTAACTTGTTACCACAGCAACAGCTCAGTCAGCCTGGCGATGACCCTAACTTGTTACCACAGCAACAGCTCAGTTAGCTGGGCGATGACCCTAACTTGTTACCACAGCAACAGCTCAGTTAGCTGGGCGATGACCCTAACTTGTTCCCACAGCAACAGCTCAGTCAGCTGGGCGATGACCCTAACTTGTTCCCACAGCAACAGCTCAGTCAGCTGGGCGATGACCCTAACTTGTTACCACAGCAACAGCTCAGTTAGCTGGGCGATAACCCTAACTTGTTACCACAGCAACAGCTCAGTTGGGTGCTGGGTGATGACCTTGCTGGTTTGGAGCCAGTAGATCAAGGTGCTATTATAGTTTGACAATGCCAGGATCCTAATTGAGACAAGATCCAGGTTTAGTTGATTTAGTTGATCAGGGATTACCTACCTGAGAAACATTTCATTTGGATGGCCCTTTTGGGCCAATCAGTGCTACTGGCTGTGATAATGGAGGCTGTGGGCTCATTACATTCAGTAGAGTTAAGAATTAAATACCTATATAGGTAACTACCATGATGCATCATGGGATATCTTCTGCAATACTTGCTCTCATTATAGAGGTTGTGGCAGTGATGCATTAAATAGTTAAAATATGAGTTAAGAAATGATAGTCTCCAATTATTAACTCCTGAGAGAGACAGAGAGAGAGAGAGAGAGAGAGAGAGAGGGGGGTGATACAGAGAGAGAGAGAGAAAGAGAGAGAGAGAGAAAGAAAGAGACAGAGAGAGAAAGAGAGAAACAGAGAGAGGGGGGAGTGAGAGAGAGACTAGATAGATGAATGGAGTATGACTGCTGTAAATTCTGTATTATTATATTTGAAATTATTCTATTGATTTCTATTCAATATTATTGTAGTCTTTGGTATTATGTTCTATTCCATTTTGTTCTATTCTGATCATGGCATTCTACATAGCTGTGTACTCACCATGCTTTGTACCTATATGCAACAGAAAGACTACATTACCCACAATGCATCACAGTAATACTCACTGCTTTAGAGAAAGCCAGGGAGCCGACGCCTCGTTCAAACGTTCCCAGACCAACGACCTGCAGAGTGGAGAGACTGACACTGTCCCAAATACGAACATGAGGCTGGAGGGCCTGTGGGGGGGGGCAGATGAGGAAGAGAAGCTGGTTAATTGATGGTTAGTTGTTACTCCTCATATGGACATTCTACTGACAGAGCGACAGACAGAGAGACAGAGACAGAGAGACACAGAAAGACAGAGACAGACAGAGAGATAGACGGAGAGACAGACACACAGACAGACAGAGAGACAGACAGACACAGACAGACAGAGAGAGAGACAGACAGAGAGACAAACAGAGAGACAGACAGACACAGACAGACAGACTGACAGAGCCTGTTGAACTTGTTTCCTAATGAGAAAATATTTAGACAGCAGACAAGACCAGACAGATCCCTGAACAGCCTGGAAAACACTTACAGACAATTATACAGACACTCATACTTAGAGACACCAAGAAGAACTGGTTGATGAATCAACTTTATTTGGCACTAACACACATACAAGCAGTGAATTTGTTTCTTCTCATACCTCTGACTAGATATATACGCATCACCCCACACACATGCACTTTTCCAGGTCAGAGGACAGTGCAGGTGTCAGCTACTGGACAGTGCGCCTGGAGCAGTTGGGGGTTAAGTGCCTTGCTCAAGGGCACTTCGGCAGTGTTGGTGGGCACCGTAGCTGTGGCACCAGTCATTTTCCAATCACCAACTCACAGCTGGAATACACCCTCCTAGTGGTGCCGGGGATTGAACCAGTGACCCTCCGGTGATGAGTCGGTCTCTCTAACCGCTAGGCCAACCTGCCGCTAGTTAACTGCTAGCACATCAGTTAAAATGACAAATGGCCTCATGGTTCATTCCTGAGATTAAGGATAACTCTTTTGATGTCTACCACGGGATGTTAACAAAGTCTTTTTATACCACAGTCTACACGTCACAAATTCTTAGATGGTCTGGAATTCCCTTCTGTTGAGCCAGATACTGTTGCCCAATTGAATAGACCGATAGATTTAGAAGAAATCAATATGGCTATTAAATCTATGTAGAGTGGCAAGACTCCAGGCCCTGATAGGTTTTACGACGGAGTTTTACAAATGGTTTAAAGACAAACTTTCTCTACTTCTCTTAGAAATGTTTCAGGAATCCTTGGCCGCGCCAGGGATGTTCTTTATCTCTTCTGCTTTTCGCAAACGCAATTGAACCACTGTCCATTGCACTGAAGGCGTCTCCTCAACTACAAGGAGTAAAGCGCTATGGAATTGAACATCAGGTGTCACTTTTTTTACTCCCTTGATTGAGAACATGAAAAAGGATTTTCAGTGATGGAATAGCTTACTCCTCTCTTTAACTGGCAAAATACAGAATCAGAATGGGGGTTTATTGCCAAGTAAGTTTACACATACAAGGAATTTGCCTTGATCTGATGGTGCAGTCAGTTACAGTCAGTTAAGATGAATATACTTCCAAAATCTTTGTATGTTTCAGTCATTTTTTTTTTCACCAAAATCATTTTTCAGCTCTATTGATCAAGTAATGTCTAATTTTGTTTGGGCAGGTAAGAACTCTAGGGTGAATAGGTTTCTTATCAGCACCCTCAGCATGTGGGTGGCCTAGCTCTCCCAAATTTCATACTTTACTATTGGGCTGCCAACAATCATGCTGTTCATCTTCCCTTCTTGCCTTAGTTGACAAACACCCCCACAAAAACAAAGATTATTGTGACCAATAATCACAGACCAAAAATCACAAAAATCCTGGGAGGACTGATTTGTGGTCTTGTACTTCTACTGCTATACTGATATTTCCATTTATATTTATAGTCTTATATCAACAGTGTAGTACTATACTGATATTGCCAGTATCTCACGATGTAGTTGGTTCTTACCCGTCCATCCTTGTCCACTCCTGCTAGTTGTCCTGTAGCGATGCGGATTTTATCAGGATGAATGGCAAGACTGGTTAGGATGGAGAGAGCGAGAGAGAGACAGAAAATAAACCAAAAGGTTTGCTGCATGTTTTATTAGCTTGTGTCATGGTGTTTGTTCGCTGTCATGTCATATCCCAGTTAGCTAGCTAGCTAGCTATATGGCTGAATGATGCTAGCTGCTAGGGTTGGGATGAGCTTGTTATAACTTGTGGGCCTATAGGTAACTGCCAAAGCCAGCTAACTTGATGGCATAGTATTAGCTAGATGAGGTTTGAAAAAGAAAACGTCATGTTGTCCGTCTTAACTTTACTTTAAATGCTTTTATTTTGTATTATTTATTAACTATTTGTTATTATGATTATTATTTATTTTAACTTGGTATTAAAACTAAATGATATTCTTCAATTCCACCTGGTTAAATAGCACTATATACCTATTTCCACTGTCAAGGACAGCCCAATTTATATTACATGCAATTTGATTTGCTCTGAGATAAAAGCCATCATGTGACTGGCCAATGCACCAATCAGACAGATCGGAACAGACAAACTCAGTCACATGACCCATAAACAGACTGCTGTCTTATTAGTCTGTATGCCTGTCCTGCTGTTTTATTGGTCAGCTTTTCTGTCCAATAGGATGCTCTCTACAGGCCATAGTTGAGCTAGTGCTCCATTACAGAACAACAATAATACTAGTGCTTTCAAGATCAATGTTACACTGAACTTTATAAATCAACTGTTCACAACAAAATAGGAAAAATCTGAATCAGAGAAGAAAAACAAAATATGAAAGACAAATAATAAAATGAAACACAATAAAATAAAGCAATCAAAATAAATGTCCAATCTCACCATTTGACACAGTCGGTGTGTCCCAGGTAATGGCGTTGGGTTCGTTCCTCGTAATTGAACAAGACGACAACGGAGGCGATGAAGTAGACAATCTCTCCAGTAGGAAGGAGGTAGACATTGGCTCGGCAGTCCCTTCCCCGGTAACCATAGCTGGTAAAGGTAGTTAAGAAACATACCGGATCTACTGAGGATCCACTGAGGACCTACTGGGGATCCACTGAGGATCCACTATGAATCTACTGAGGACTGACGGTCTGAGGATCAACTGGATTAGAGGACAGCCTGTCTCTGTGGGAACAGTGGGACCAGTTGGGATAAAGGAAATAGTGGAAACTGTTGGGATAATGGGAACAGTTGGAGCAGGCAAGATGATGGGAACAGTCAGGATAAATTCCAGGGTCTGTTGTCTGCCCCCCTGCAGCCATAACAATGACGCCTGTCCTGAAAAATGTGAGGAGTTCCTAAATTATTTCACGAAAAAAGTGGATGATATCAAGCTCCAGATTTCTAAAAGAGGTCCTTGGTTCAGTTGGACCAGATATTTTAGCAATTATTAATAGTTCCCTGTCTGTTGGCTCTATCCATACTTGTTTTAAAGAAACCCTCTTTGGATCCTCTTGGTCTTCACAATTTTCACTTATGTTTTTATATCTTATTTTATATTGTCTTTAGACTACTGCAATTCTCTTGTCTGCTCGTGTCTTAGTCTCCCATCTACAGTTAATACAGAATGTAGCAGCAAGGCTGTTAATAAAATCTAACAGATGTGACCATATTAATCCCATTTTTGCCTCTTGACACTGGTTTTAAAATTGATTTTGAGATTTTACTGATCACTTTGAAGGCTCATGTTGGACTGGCATCTTGCTGTATCTCGTGCAGGCGCTGTTAGTTATTCCAAATTTCAATATTATTATTATTATTAGTAGTAGTAGTAGTAGTAGTAGTAGTGGGAACAGCCGAGATAATGGGAGCAGTGGGTATAGTGGTAACTATGGGGAAGGGGGGAAGCTGGTGGGCTTTTTAAATGTGTCTGTCTTTCAGTCGGGAGAGATGAGACTGGACTGGTAGCTAGCAGTTGGAAAACTGTCCTACTAGCTTTGGAGCTTGGAAGCTGACCTGGAATTGGAGATGAAGAGCTCCAAAGCTAGCAGAACAGCTTTCCAGCCCCTCCCCCCCAGTCTGCCACACCCCAAGTTCTCCCACACTACTACCCTTCTCCATTCTCTACACTGGCTCCCTGTAGCAGCTCATCCAGTTCAAGACCCTGGTGCTAGCCTATAGGGCAGTGAAAGGAACAGCTCAAGCCTTACACCCCCGCCCGACCACTTTGCTCTGCTGCCTCGAGGCAAGTGGTTGCCCCGTCGCTCAGAGGCCCCTGGGGGCCGATCTTCACAGTCATGGCTCTTCTCTGTCCTCTGTATTTGCTTCACTTATTTGTTTAAATAAAAAGTAGGTATCTAACTTATAACGTATAAGGATATCTAACTTATCCTTAGCACTGGTTCTGCTCTTAGATGCTTGTTTAGGAAGGAGATGCCCTTACGTTTTCTGGTGACTAGTAGTTCTCCTGCCTACCTATGTTGAATGCACTTATTGTAAGTCGCTTTGGACAAAAGCGTCTGCTAAATGGCTGTAATGTAATGTAATGGGATAATGGGAACAGCAGGGATAGTTTAAACAGTGGGAGCAGTTGGAATAATGGCAACAATGGGAAAAATGGGAAAGGCTGAGATAATGGGAAGAGTGAGAAATAATGAGAACTGTGGTGGTAACAGTTGGTATAGTGGGAACACAGGGAATAATGGGAATAGTGGGAATAGTCGTAACAGTTGGGATCACTGGAACAGTGGGAAAAATGTGAAAGTCTGTGATAATGGGAACAGTGTAAATAATGGGGATAGTGGGAACAGAAGGGATATTGGGAACAGAAAGAATAGTGGGAAAAGAAGGGATAGTGGGAACAGAAGGGATAGCGGAAACAGAAAGGATAGTGGGAACAGAAGGAGGAACAGAAAGGATAGTGGGAACAGAAGGAATAGTGGGAACAGAAGGGATAGTGGGAACAATGGTGTATAGCAGTGGTCCAAAGTTCTTTCCCCCCTGGTAGCACACGTAATGTGTTGATGGAAGTTAGGCATAACTTTTTTAAGGTTCGCCCTATTAAAGTCCTCAGCCACCACCATAGTCCGGATGTTTGGTCTAATGCCGGCATAACACATCATGTAGATCCAATAGTGCTACGTCGGTGTCCGCTTGCGGAGGAATGTAGACGGCTGTGATGATGACTGAGCTGAAGTCCCGGGGAAGGTAGAATGGACGGCAAGAGATGGTCAGATGTTCCAGGTTCGACGAGCAGGAACGAGAAAGAGTCTTAATATCCTTGGGGTTGCACCAGTTGTTGTTGGTCATGAAGCAAACTCCTCCACCCTTGGATTTACCAGACTCTTCTGTTCCATCTGCATGGAAAACGGAGAAGGACTCGGTTGGGCGTATGGCTCGATCCGGCACCAGCGGGGTCAGCCATGTCTCCGTCAGACAAAAGATGTTACAGACCCTTATGTCCCGATGGAATCTAATCCTCGCTCTAACATCATCCAACTTATTTTCCAGAGACTGGACATTAGCAAGAAGGATGCTGGGCAGAGGTGGACGGTGGGCTTGAGCTCTCAGTCTGTTCCGAATACCGCTCCGTTTTCCTAAATGTTTTCTCCTTCGTTTCCTTGGAGATGCATCTCCACTGTTGTTGTTGTGGCTCGATCCTGTGATCTCCTCCGGCCACGCTGGATTGATGGAAAAAGTGTATGATAAAGTTTGTTTTAAGCAAAACTTTATGTCCAGAAGTGTGTTGCGGTCGTATGATGTTAGTGCCGATGTGTGTGTAGCAAAAAAGATATTAAAAATAAATACAATAACTAAGAAAACGCACACAAATCTCCACGGAGCTGCCACAACGGCGACTAGACACGGCCGCGCCATCTTCCTTCCTAGTGGGAACAGAAGGAGGAAGAGAAGGGATAGTGGGAACAGAAGGAATAGTGGGAACAGAAGAAAAACTGGGAACAGAAGGGATAGTGGGAACAGAAGGAGGAACAGAAGGAATAGTTTGGCCTAGCGGTTAGAGAGACTGACCCGTGACCGGAGGATCGCTGGTTCGATCCCCGGCACCACCAGGGGGGTGTATTCCAGCTGTGAGCTGGTGATCCGAAAAAAATGACGGGTGTCACGGCTACGGTGCCCACCCACACTGCCGATGTGCCCTTGAGCAAGGCACTTAACCCCAAACCGCTCCAGGCGCGCTGTTCATTGGCTGACGCCTGCGCTCTGACCTCTGACCTGAAAAATGCATGTGTATGTGACAAATAAAGTTCCTTTCCTTAGTGGGAACAGAAGGGATAGTGGGAATAGTGGGAGCACTGGTGCATTGGACAAGTGGTCATATTTAACAAGATGGATGATTTAGATTAGATTGATGTAGTCATGTATGTTGTCCAGAGAAATTGCCAATGAGCTCAACAGTAGACCAAGCTGCAATTCCCGATCACCAAAAATAAGAAATAAGGACCAATTATCATGTTACAGGAATAATGCTAAGAAAAGAAATAGAATAAGAGCCATGGTGAGACATATAATGGATTTTCAGAGCGCAAGTAGAGTTGAAATCATTCTTGTTTTCTCTCATTCAGACATAAGTTTCGACTTCCAGTTTGACTTGTACCATAGGGGTACAAGTAGGGGTACTCAGTCTTTTCAGCTGACAAGAGGAGCCTGCCCCATCATAGCACCCCCATCTGCCGGCCTAAAGATAGAAGGATACACCCATTCCAGCTTGAGTCTTTCTGAAGGCAACTCTGTCCGAACCTCCTCGTAGTTCTCAATGTCTGAAGGGATGAACATGGTGATCGGTCGACCACGCATGAACATTTTAATATGATTCCCCTCTAAACATGGGACGCACAGAGAAAGGAAATGTTAGAGCAAAGATAAAATGAAAAGAAAGATGTTGCAAACCTGAACAAGGTTGGTCATTCAAATAAAGCCTAAAACTTCTCATCACAGTTCAGCCATTGCTAGTAGTGAAACACTTATGGAGCTGTGGTAGGCTAACATTGTGCAACAGCTAACAGCTAACAGCAGCTAAAACAATGTCAGTCAGTCAAATGGTGAGACGTGGAAAGACAGGTACAACGTATGAAAGACAGAAAAACAGATGGGGAGAAAGACAGGTAGGTGACAGACAGGTGAAACAGCATTGATGCCATGCAGACAGAGAGAGAGAGAACCAACGAAGAGATGACAGAGGATGAAAGAAAGAGAACAGGACGGTGTTTTCTGACTGACACATTCTAGGTCCTATAGTGGATCTACTGGATCACCATCTACCTCCAACAGGCGATATACTAGACCACTATCAACATCCCATAGCAGATCCACTGTATCAGTACCTACCTCAAATAACGGATCTACTGTATCACTATCTACACCCTATAGCACCTATAGCACCCTGTCACTATCTTCCTCTAATAGCAGATCTAGTATCACTATCTTCCTCTAAGAGTAGATCTACTGTATTACTATCTTCCTCTAATAGCAGCGCTAGTATCACTTTTTGTCCTAGCTTCAACCTTCAGTCACTATGTGAAGAAGAGAGAAAGACAGGAGGAGAGAGGAGAGGAGACAAGAGGAGAGAGAGGAGGAGAGACACAAGGAAAGACAGGAGAAGAGAGAGGAAGGGAGAGACAGGAGGAGAGAGAGGAAGGGAGAGACAGAAGGGGAGACAGGAGGAGAGAGAGGAGGAGAGAGAAGGGAGAGACAGGAGGAGAGACAGAAGGAAAGAGAGGAAGGGAGAGACAGGAGGGGAGACAGGAGGATAGAGAGGAAGGGAGAGACAGGAGAGACAGGAGGAGAGAGAGGGGAGGAGAGAGAGGATAGGAGGGATGCCAATTTGATGTGATGCAGAAAGAGAGGAAGGTGAGGTTTGACGGAAAAGCAAAGAGGAGAGGCTAGCCTGTTAGCCTGTTAGCTAGCTCTGCTGGGGTGTCAGAACTTACCAGCTTGGCTGTTTTTCTCACGGGTCGACATTTTGGCTGGTTTGGGACAGAGACAATATCACTAAACAACGCACACACCAAGACAGACAATGGTAACAGCAGATAGATGTAGACCGCTGACCAGAGCAGCTACACCACCGCCTCAGGGTCCAAGAACAGAGGAATGGATGACAACTACATGAAGGGATTCATTTAAAACACGTGTTGTACATTTCATTAATGGCCCGGTTACAGCACATTACATTGGTGGTTACTGAAGCAGACTTCCCACGAGGCCATGGTGGCGGCTCTGATATTCTTATTGGCTGTCACACATGATGATGATGACTATGGTATCTGCAGGATGAAGATGGATATGATGTCATATTTACCTTGACTGACCACTGGCTCTTTGTGCCTGAATGGAAAGTCCACAGAAAACCATTTCAGTAACTTTACCAGAGTAACTTTACTTGTGTGTGTGTGTATGTGTGTGTGTGTGCACCTGTCAGCATTCTTCACCACCTTGGCCAGCAGTTTGGAGGTGGAAGCAGCTTTCACCAATTTGTTCCTGGTTTCCTCTCCAGTCTCCCAGGTGCTGCTCTGGGAACGCTCCATACCTGAACCACGCTTCATACTGGGACCCCTGACACACACACACACACACACAAGCCAGTAAAAAAGTGATGGGGTAATGTTAGGAAGAAGAGGAGGAAGAAGCTGCACTGAGTCATGGAGCTTCATCAGGATTTAGTTTCATGACAACAGCTTGACGGATAGCCAGCTTCAGGATATCACCACAATGGAAACAAACCTGAGTTCAGCCTTTCAGCCTAGTTGTGGAAGACAATTAAGATATTACGGCAAGGAGGACTTAAATGAAACCTCAAAGAAGGGAGGAGTGGGTTGAGGTGAATGTTGTTGGCTGTGGCAGTAAAAGAGTCCAGGATTTTAACTGAACTGAAACCAAATGAAATGTTTTAATATGTTTTCAAAATCAGTTGAACTGTCTGTCTGTGATCAGTTTTATTTCACATCATTTCCACTGGAACAGGTCTGAATATATCTCAGGTTTTAGCCGTGTTCATGAAACCTCTTTAGTCTTCAGGTTTAGTATGTAGTTAATGTAAAGTTGAATCTTCCTAATGGGATCTAGATGATCTAGATGATTCAGTGCACTCCTCCTGTAGAGTTAGACAGACAGAACAAAACATTCCTCAGATAGAGAAGCCCAAGCAGCTAGGGGAGAGGGCAGAGAGACAATCCAGTTGGAGGTTAGTAGAGCTTGGCTGGCCCAGACACCTGAGCCCCAGGCTTGGAGGAGGCCACAGAGTTAAAAGAGCTGGAGGAGGAGAGGAGTTAATAGAGAGGAGGGGGGAGGAGGAGGCGTTCCTCATGCGAAGCTGAGAAGAAAACAGAGGTTAGTAGATGAAAAACACACATGGCCCGGTCTTGGCTGTGGTGAGGGCTTTCTGTTCAGCTTTCTGCCACTAGGGGGCATGGATGAGTGCTTAGTTTGTAGACCTCTGCACCCTGCAGGGACGGAGCCACCTGGAGTGGCTTCCTGTTTTTCTAAAAATGAATTCAGTTTGGATCTTTCCTCTGTAGGCGGTCTTGGAATGATCTAGCCCCCCCCCCCATCACTACACCCCCCATAAAACCAGATGTTTAGTAGATGTAAGAGGGTTCACTCCTGTTCAGGATCAGTTGAACAATGGCTCTTCTCTGGAGGTTCTATCACATTTTACTGAAAGAGTTACCACAGAGTCAATGGGAACTGCTGTTGGACCAATCACAGTAAAGACATGATGCTAACCCTCAACACAGCCCTGGAGGCCCTGGGAGGCTCCAGGAAGCACCGGGAGGCTCCAGGAGGCCCCAGGATGCCCCAGTATGCCCTGGATGGCCCCAAGCAGGCAGGCAGAGGGT
>OOFE01017672.1:0-14134 GCA_900323365.1 Monocentris japonica | reverse complement strand
ACCACTCCGCTCTGCTGCCTCGATGCGACTGGTTGCCCCGTCGCTCAGAGGCCCCTGCGGCCGATCTACACGGTCACAACTCTTCTCTGTCCTGGCCCCACAGTGGTGGAATGAACTGCCCACTGATGTCAGGACAGCAGAATCTCTGCCCATGTTTCGCCGCAGGCTGAAAACCCACCTCTTCAAGAAACACTACCCTGACCCTTCCTCTTAGCACCTGCTTATTTGTTTCACTTGTCTCAGCATTTGCTTATATGCTTCACTTATTTGTCTCAGCTCTTTATTTTGCTTCACTTATTTGTCATTTGTTTAAATAAAAAGTAGGTAGCTAACTTATTGCACTTTTACCTTAGCACTGGTTATGCTCTTAGATGCTTGTTTTAGGAAGGAAATGCACTCATAATTTCTGGTGACTAGTAGTTTTTTGCCTACCTATGTTGAATGCACTTATTGTAAGTCGCTTTGGATAAAAGCGTCTGCTAAATGCCTGTAATGTAATGTAATGTATGTATAAAGAAAATGGTTGCATGATTTATTTTTCAGAGCAGATGTCACATTTTTGAAATCCGCTTCACTTTTAATTGGGTTGTGAACAGTGATTATGATGCTGCTGGTGGTTTTGATAGGGATACCTCAGTCAGTGTTGGTGCTGACTGGGCCTTACAGGTCACGCTGCTTTATTTCCCTGTGTATTTACATCCTCACGTTGTCACGTCTGTGTTTTATTGCATTCTCTGTCTTTCTCTGTCTTTCAATTTCACCAGGGACAATAAAGCTGAGTTGAAGAGGTCCTGATACAAAGGATAACAGATGTAAGTGTAAGATGAAGGTACTCTCATTATATTTCAAAAAGGGTGAAGGACAGAAGTAAATTCTAAAATCAATGTCCCCATGGTCTAAGCAACCTAAGCCGTAGCACAACCTTAAGCAAAAGCATGACATTTAAGAATTGTGAGATCTGTAAAATCTGAAATAAATTATAATACAAAGACTGACAGGATTTGACAAGCAAACATGAAGCAATTTACAAAAAAAACATTTATTCTCTCTATGATTCTGGACCCAAAATGGGTACTTCTGTGGGGTCCCAGCACAGTAAGAGTTCCAGAAGGGTCTCTTGAACCTGGGTCCCACTGCAGGGCAAGACACAAAATGTCTGGGTCCTGGGCTTAAAAGGTTTAAGAGCCCTTGTCAAAAAAAATGACTGGGGCTTTAACAGTATCGCTTCCACCCCGCTGGCTGAGCAGGGCTTCATGCCTGCTTCCATTCTAACTGGATCTACATAACTGATTCTACATCACTGCATTGCTTTGGTTGAGCTACATCTAATATGGCTGCCGGATGGCTCCAGCCTGGATTTCAGGAGATTTATCTCACATCCTCTCTACTGTTCTCTTCCTGCCTCTGCGGCGGCTCGGGACTCATATTATGTTTGTTTTTCCAACTGGGTGTATTTCAACATCGATAGCACTTATCTGTGCTCGGCTGATCTTCCCTGGCGCTGCGAAACCAATAGGATAAACCCCCCCCCCTCATGTAGTATTTCTGGCAGACAAAGGCAAACACTCGCTGTAGCTGATCTCGGAGAAGCGGTTTTCAACGTCGGGGTCAGGACCCAAATATGGTGGAGGGGAGATAAACACAGGTCCCCTAGTAATTCCAGTGGAATTGATAACAAAATGTGTAGCTGTGTTACGTTGTTGCAGTGTTCCCATGGGGATGTATGATAAGACCGTGTAGGTTAGTAGCCACAGAGAGGGGCGATATTTGTTGGATAAGCCTAAAACCTGCCAGCCTGCAAAATCAGTTTTGTCATGCAAGAAATATTATTTTACCCTATTTTATTTCAGTTATAGTTTCAGTCAAAGGAAAGTTTTCTGCTGAGAAAGTGACATTTGCTCGTTTACAGCCGCATTATTTAACGCCCGCAGGTGAGAAAATGTTTGCAATGAGCTCCAATAAAATATTGTCATTGCAGAATTATGCCTTGGACATAAAAACTCACAGTAGGAACTACTTGCTTGGTGATATGTTATAACATAAATACAGTACCAGTCAAAAGTTTGGACACACCTGACTGTGTCTCATGATCTTAAAGACATTTTGACCTAAAGGCTGATGCTTAAATGCTTGAAATTAGTTTCTTAGACAAATATAAATAGTGAAGTTGATCCCTATTGAATTTCTTTTCAAAACTAAAATTTAAATTAAAAAAATGCACCCCCAATGAGTAGTTTTCATTTAGAACTTGAAATTTTAAATGTAGAGGTGGAGAATGTTGAAGATCAATGATTAAATCATTATTTTAAAAGCACACATAGTGATTGTGGCCTTTAAAAGTTAATTTGTGGAATTTCTCTGCTTGTTAATGCCGAATGCCAAAGGGAGGCTACTTTGAAGAATCTAAAATAGTATTGATTTGTTTAACATTTTTTTGGTCACTGCATAATTCCTTTCATGTTATTTCATAGTTTTGATGATACTATTATTCTAAAATGTGTGTAAAAATAGTAAAAATAAAGAGAAACTCTTCTACGAGTAAGTGTGTCCAAACTTTTGACTGGTACTGTATGTAGAATAATATCCTAATCCCCTAAATTTTCTGAATGCTCTCTCTCTCTGTCATACACACTCTCACACACACACACATGCACACTCGTATCTCCGTAATGCTATGCAGTAAACTGCTTGGGCTTTTGATGCTCTTGGTTATTGTGTTTAATTCACATCTGACTATAAGAAGGCATGTGGGGACGGTGGGTGGGCTGGTGGAGGAGTGAGTGCAATTAGCAGTGGCCTTGCTGTTTGCCAAAGGACAGCTGTGAAAAGGCATATGAGGAAAAAATATCAATGAGTTTGTACCTGTGCCGCTATGTATGTGTTTCTAAACAGAGAGCGTGATTCACCATTCAAGTGGTTTTAGCTTTTCACCCAGCAATTGTCTTGCTCATGCAGGATTTAATTTTGATCCTCCAAAATTTTTAAACACTTGCAAGTGCGCTGGTGCGCCGTTGGGAGGCTGTTTTTGAAGCGCAAATTACCTCAAGCTGTACCGCCGGAGCATTTCTAAAAACCCCTGCAAAACCGAGGCTTTGAAAGCACTGTGGTCTTTTTTTTTTAAGTGCTTGATATTGTTTTGGGAGAAATTTTCCGCTCGTAGTTTCTTTGTCCTGTTTCAGGCCAGTTATTTCCCTGCGGTGTTACTGACAACCGGTTAACTAGCTGACTAGTTTACCGGTGCTTTTGAAATCAGCCTTTATATTTCAGACATTGGCCTTCAATAGTGATAGTGGCCGGGTGTCCGTCATCCAGTTGTGTTGTCTTTCAGGGTTAAAGCCAAATGTCTTATTTTCACAGCAATCACATTTCAAGGATGGCTTCCCTCTTTTTAGTTCATGTTCTATTCAGATGATTCGTTGGGAGCAGTCCATTAACCTGGAGAGATTCATGAAGTCAGGGTTTGGGTCTCATGCACAAGAGTTCATAGATATAGAAACGTAGGTTGCAGGGAATTCGCAAATCACCCAGGATTTTATGATTGGCTCACAAACGTTTCTGGAAATGTCACCATGTCATGACAAGTCAAACAGAGCTGATTTTCAGGATTTTTTGAAACATTCCCTCTTTCACACGTTTCTGGAGAAACCTGCACATGGTGTGTATTCAAAGGACTAACTATCCATATCCACCACACACCTGATAGGATGGGCTCCCTATCTTGACCCACTTACAGTATATTAAATGCCTGTAACCAATCGCTGTGTCTCTTCCACGCTCACCATGTCTTCCAGGTGTTCTTCTCACATTCCACCACCACCCCGCTCTCGTCTGTATTATACTGTGAATACAAGCTAAACTAGCCTGTAAGTGAACATACCAAATTCACCATCCAGCTCAAACAGCTCAATCTGGAAAAAATCAGGATGAAGAAACTTTTGCCTGGCTTTGAGATGAAAGGGTTTAGTAGGTATTTGACAGTGGACTAGCACATACCATTTGTTGTTGAATTCGGCCCACCACACACGATAGTGTGCAAACGTGCAAAAAGCCTCCATTATTAACTATGAATCCAACGTCAGCCATGCAGCTTGCAGGCAGAAGAACCATCTGAATACTGTAATGCAAACATGATTCCAGACATTGTACAATTAGGGGCCGTTGTTGAGAAGTTATATTGAAGCCATCTTTTGACCACTATAGTCAGCACCGTTGAGACCTTGGGTGTTTTCACTGCGTAAAATGTACCTGTAGTCATCTCACCGTGAAGGAATTCGCTTTGACGTTGACGTGTTGATCATATTTCTCCTTGATTCAAATCAAACACGAGCCTCGTCTTTGGAAATGCTTCTCAGGCACAAGTGCGCTAGTTAGTCCTTGAGATATGAGAGAAAAGTGACAGAAATGGCTGAAATGTTTTGCTGTGATTTAATGATGTTAATGAATAGCTGTATTTCAATACGTATCGCTATTCTAACGATGCTGGATGAATAGCCGTGTGTGGGGTCAATGTGTGAGCGGTTGCTTCTGCGTAGGAGTGTAGGTCAGGCACGTGCAAAAATAAGAAGGGAAGTATGAACACACACACACTCAGACATAAAGCAGCTGTTCAGAAGCAGCAGAGCAAGCTACGCTCCTCTAAACAGGAACCGAAGTCTTTAAAAGACTTTAAATTAAAGTAAAATAGTTTCCCCAAAACTTTAACGTATTGTTGTAACTGCTTATTGTGACCAAGGGCCTCGATGGCTGAAACCTCCATCCTTTTAATGGTTTGATAAATAAAGACTGTTTAGGTTGAAGAGCGGTGTCCCTTCTATTTTGCTGGAATGTTTTTTTTTTTTGGCCACTCACTAATGACTTCTATCTGTTTGTCTTAAATTTCACAAGAGGATGGCGGGAAGGTAGCTCAGCGTTTTCCCTCACTTGTCTTTAAAATCAATACTTAACAAAGGAGAGCGCCATGTCATTTTCCTTCGTAAACCCCAGAGAACAAGTTAACAACCACAGCATCATTATAGCAGACACTTTTGAATGAAAACAAAGGGACCAGCAGGAATGGAAATAAATATTGGGAAGTGTCGGTTGTGTCGCAGCGGGTGTTCGCAAACCAATCGGCTGTAAAGTGGCTAAAGAGTTAAACTACAGTAGATGTGGGGTTTTTTTCACTACTATGTGACATTTTCCTTGCCAGGCTCAGTGACCTCTGTTCGTTCTGCGTTTCAGAGGATTCTCTCAGCATACATCAAGAACTGCGGGATGCCTAATAACCATTTACAAGATAGTAATTTTCCTTTTAATTACCTTCCCTCAGCCCTTAAAGCAGAATTTACAATGTGATTTTGTGACAGATGACAATGAATGTCAGTAACTCAGTCAATAATCCAGTAACTCGTTTAACAACTCAACCGTCTGCGTAATAACTCAGTGAACAGTTCATTAACTCAGTCGGGTTTTTTTTGCGGGAATGAGAGAGGCACTAATAAAAATCAGCTGTAAAACACTTGCAAATGTGCAAACGGAAAATTGAATATTATACATTGTAGTATTTTTCTGAGTGGGAGTGAAGTGTCAAACGTTCAAGCTCACACACCAGACTGTTCCTGGGATTTGGCCTGTGGCACTGTTTAGTAGTCATGGAATACACACACACACACGTGACCTGTGACTGCTGCCTTATTTAACAGGTGATAATGTTAGCATAACAAGGGTGATTCATTTACCATGATCAATACTAGCCTGGAAACATCTGTGTGTGTGTGTGTGTGTGCTGTTGCCAAGAATGAACATGTGAGCATAGAATCACCCAAAGTGTGTGTCTGTGTGATGTGAGACCGTGACTCAATGATCCTTACAGTGAGCCAAGGCCCCTTAGTGCATGTGAAACCTTTCTTCCGTGTAGGTGGGAGGCATGTAAGTGTGTGTATTCATGGGGTGTGTATTGCTATTCAGGCCTCCAACTTATTATCTTACGCAGCGATAGCAAATCAGATTTTTAACAGTGACCCTGATTTGATGGTTTTTCCACATTGAGCCAGTAAATAAAAACATACTTTGGCTCTCCACATTTCAACACATTACCACCCTTCTAAGTCTACCTGTATTATGGCAAGGTCTTGCACAAATTGTACATTGGTACATGAAAAGTGAAGGAAGTGGGAGATTGATACTGCTGTTCAGACTGGAATGTGGAGGTCATGCCACCACTGGGGGAACAACAGGGAGAAGATACCAGGTGGAGGGATGAACAGGTCCAGGGCTGGACCATGACCTGGAAGTATGGAGGTCTAGGGCTGGGCCATGACCTGGAAGTATGGAGGTCTAGGGCAGGGCCATGACCTGGAAGTATGGAGGTCTAGGGCAGGGCCATGACCTGGAAGTATGGAGGTCTAGGGCTGGACCATGACCTGGAAGTATGGAGGTCTAGGGCAGGGCCATGACCTGAATGTGAGCGTGTACAGGTCCTGTCAGCCAGTCAAAGTAGAATCCTGATTGCAAATAAAATATACTAATTCATAAATTAAAGTGCTTCATATTGGCAAATAGTCTTTCAATGAACAATAACTATTGAGTGCAGTTAATCAGTGCAAAACATCAAAAACAGCGACATTCATTCTTTTTCTAAAGTGCAACATTTCAAAATAAAGCTCCAAAACGTATTAAAGTGCTACACAAATAAAACTAAATTGAATTGCAAAACTATTTAGAATGATTCTCTCTGTCTCTGTCTGTCTCTGTCTCCCCCCCGTTTATAAATGTGAACAAATATTTACATTATCATTAAAACCACTGAGACATCAAACATTGTCATTTCCATCATCAGTTAGTTTAGTCTTTTGGTGTTAATAACCCTAATTACTGGATTCGTTGTGATCTTTAATCAAATTGCATCGATGACAGATTGTACGTGATATAAGAAACACTAATGCTGCAAACAGCATATTTTCTGCAATAGCCTCACCTCCAGTGTGCAACAATGACGTTATAATGCAGACCCCTAAAATCATGTTTTTTATGATCATATTCCAATCATGAAATAAAAACAAGACAAGTGTGAGCTCATTCCCACACCAGCCCCAGGTGATGCCTGTGGTGGCAGCAATTGTGAAATATTTGCTGGACTCATCATGTTCCATATTGACTGATTAAGAAACAATTCTGTACGGTGACAACGCAGTACAGTAGGGCTACCCATTGGTCCAGTGGAGAATTGTCTGTGCACAAGTAATAGCTAAATATATAACAACTGGGCTGGAAAAAAGAGAGATTTCTGAAAAAGATTGTTGTGGTGTGGGTGTAGGTCAATTCAGTAACACTAAGTAAAAATGAATGGTAGATTTGGTTTACTGTGACACAGGAAACTGTCCTGTCTTTAGCCCCCGTCTCCACTCAAAAGCAGTTGTAGCTTCAGAACAGTCGGCTCCGCTTACTTGATGCTAGGTAAGAGTCACTCATCCAACTCTCGACCTTGACCACCTCAAGCTATTCAACCATCTTCATTTTATCCCATTAAAGGAAAATTCCACCCTCAGACACTCTTCCATTGTTATAGCACCAATCTGTGATGTTCAATGCCTTGTTTACATCTACTTCAGTTAGTGATTTCCTCCATTTCCCAGAGAGACTTTTGATAACTCTCAAAGAACTTGCCTGGCCTTGTTGCATCCAGCCGTAATGCAGTAACAAGAAACATATTACTGCATTCTGTTCTATTGTGGCTACTGTCTGAGAAGAAATTGGTGTTTTTTCCTCTTCTATGATGGATTTCTCCCTGTATGATTGTTCAATGTCTGTGCAAAATGGGCTAGAAAGAAGACCTTGCTCTTTGATCCTGAGAGGCTGACACCAAAACCTGATGTTTACGTCAACATCATGTAATATAACGATCCTTCAGATTTCCGTAAAATCCATAAGACAAATATAAAAGTCACAGAAAAAAGATTTGATTCAAAAATCTTGACAAACTAGGTGTATATATAACCTATCTCACACATTGACACAAACGCAAAAAAATGAAAATCCACAAGTTCAGTTGAAAGAAAAAGTAAATTACAACAGGGATAGGGAATGAATGTAGTCAGTAAAGGCCCTCTCAAGCATGGCAATACAAATGTGTGCCTCCTAACTTCCGGTTGTTTGAAACCATTTTATTTACTTGTGATACATTCAGCGTAATGTGAAATCCATTTTGCAAGTAGGTTTTTTGAAATTAAGAGTTAGCTGTACGCCCATAGGTAAATTGAAATGTAGGAATTCCCTAAGACTCACAGTCATTCTGTAAGTGTTGACGTGTATGTTTACTGTTGATGATTTAGATCGTTGAGAAATGTTCTGCTATCAAAATACAATGTAGCTTCACTGGAAATACAGTGCATTCAGAAAGTATTCAGACCCCTTCACTTTTTTCACATTTTGTTATGTTGCAGCCTTATGCTAAAATCAATTAAATTCATTTTTCCCCTCATCAATCTACACTCAATACCCCATAAAGACAAAGCCACTCAAGGACATTCACAGAGTTGTCCCTAAGCCACTCCTGTGTTGTCTTGGCTGTGTGCTTAGGGTCATTGTCCTGTTGGAAGGTGAACCTTCGGCCCAGTCTGAGGTCCTGAGCGCTCTGGACCAGGTTTTCATGAAGGATATCTCTGTACTTTGCTCCGTTCAGCTTTCCCTCAACCCTGACCAGTCTCCCAGTCCCTGCTGCTGAAAAACACCCCCACAGCATGATGCTGCCACCACCACCATGCTTCTCCATTGGGATGGTATTGGGCAGGTGAGGAGCGGTGCCTGGTTTCCTCCAGACATGAAGCTTAGAATTGAGGCCAAACAGTTCAATCTTAGTTTCATCAGACCAGAGAATCTTGTTTCTCACAGTCTGAGAGTCCTTTAGGTGCTTTTTTGCAAACTCCAAGCGGGCTTTCCTGTGTCTTTCACTGAGGAGGCTTCCGTCTGGCCACTCTGCCATTAAGCCCAGATCGGTGGAGTGTTGCAGTGATGGTTGTCCTTCTGGAAGTTTCTCCCATCTCCACACAGGATCTGTGGAGCTCAGCCAGAGTGACCATCGGATTCTTGGTCACCTCTCTTACCAAGGCCCTTCTCCCCCGATTGCTCAGTTTCTGGCAGCTCTAGGAAGGGTCCTGGTTGTTCCAAACTTCTTCCATTTAAGAATTATGGAGGCCACTGTGCTCTTGGGAACCTTCAATGCAGCAGAATTTTTTTTGTAGCCTTCCCCAGATCTGTGCCTCGACAATCCTGTCTCTGAGCTCTACAGGCAGTTCCTTCGACCTCACGGTTTGGTTTTTGCTCTGATATGCATTGTCAGCTGTGAGGCCTTATATAGACTTATATATCTGGGTTATTGCAGTCACATCAACCATCTGGGTGTCTCCCACCTGTTTTTAACTATCTATTTAGCCCGCAATGTCTCCAGTCTCAGTTTGGTTAACTTAATGTCCTTCCTGACATGGCTGATGTTAAAAGCTCTTCAATTCAATAGATTCTGGTATGGAAAAGTAGTGCTTCCTTTTTTCTCTTTATTGGTTGTACTGGCCCGTGGGGTTCTTTATGAACGCCAAGTAAAGCTGTCTATCTCTCCCACCCTCTCTATGTCCGTTCCTTCCATCTGATTCCTCTGGTGGCAAGAGTCTTGTCACAGTTAATAACAAGTTTAACATTAAGTTCTCTCACACTTGTCTATTTTGTCAACATGTGCAAACAAACAGCGGCAGATTTACATGCCTGTGCATGGACACACACACACCTAAAGGGTTGGAATTTGAAACACTTTTTTTCAGCATTTCCCCTCTGGGGGAGCAAACCCCCAGACTCACTAGGCTACAATGTTCTGGGTTTTTGTGAACTTTTTGACCTCTGATGTTTATGTCAGTTTGTTCATACGCACAGGCATACACAAAGACTCTTGCATTGACAACAAGCATATTCGCATTTTCTTCAGAAAATGTACCTAATGTAGTTTATTTTCCTATTGTATTTGCTATCAGGCTGCTAGGACTGCATGGCTGCTTTTGATAATTTTTCTGTTTCAGTGGTGTCAATATTCATTATGTTGAAAATTGGCCTTTTTCATGTCAATAATTACAAGTAGTCAGGGCGGAAAAGCCTCTGAAACAGCATTTAGACCATCACAGGACACTGAAACTCTTGAATGAAACCAGGCTAATGAAATTCTTTCAGGGTTGCAGCTCTTTAAGGCAGGGTGACCCACTCCACCTATTCAATGGTAGGGGAAATGTTGAGGTAGATTCTTACTTTTTTGTCAATGAAGAATTGTTACAAAAACATTTAACGATTAATAGAAAAAATAAATTGTGCAAAGAAAATACAATTTCATTACAGGTTTTTGTAGCTGTGCTCAGGGAGGAATCTCCATCATATTGGAGGTGTACAACATTGATATATGGATATAACCCTAGTGGAATTCCTCCCTCCCATTATTACCAAGGCATTCAAGCCAACAGCACCCAGGGCCCTGATGTTGAAGAGAGGAAAGGTGGCTTCTCTGTACCCAGTGGCAGACATGTTTTGCTTCTCCCTTGGCCAATGAGAGGAAGAAGGCAAAAGATGCTGTGAGCAGATTTGAGATCAGCTGCAGATGATTGACAGGTCTGCAGACGCTACAGTCTGCTGGCTAAAAGAGAGGGCCTCGAGATGGCTGCATGTCTGATGTTGAAAGACTGGAAACACTCATTGGCCCCAGGTTATATAACAGATGACATATCCAAGTGCATCAGCGTCAACTGAAAAACATCATCATCTAGACAATTCCTCATCTTTAAATTTAACCATTTAATTTTATCATTGTTGCATCATCTCCATAAGAGGAAACTGATTTTTTTTCTTTCTTTTCAAAGGTTGCTGGGCATTTTAAAGTGTTATGATGAGGAAGATAAATGTATGTTAGAGGCTAAACCATAAGAGTGTCAATAGATCACCCTACTGCCCTCTTTTCTTTCTCATGGTCATTTTGTATTGAGCTTTTTCTGCTCTCTTTCCTCCTTATCCTTAAAGCAAATTAATCTGGCCTCACACCTGATAGGACTGCACAATCACATTTTGTGGGAATGTTGCCTCAGTGAAATATGCTTACAGCATAACTAAATATACAGGATTCACATTATTAACTATCTAAAAGTTCCCATGTTGGCTCTTAAAACATTGTATTCTACCACTTTGAACACAAGATGGCAGCAGTTCCCATTCTACGGCAGAAAGATGACCACAGGACTACCAATAACTCAATGAATTTGACTAATTAATACCAGAAAGGAGGAGGATAATTAAGACACCATGAACAAATATCTTATCCAATAATATTTCTCTGTACCCAGTGAAGTCAATATTTCCTTACTCGACTATCTTGTTTATGAAAATCCTAACACCCAACTAATAGTGTAATGACCCTGTTAACATAATAAGTGTCCCATTAAGGCAATAAATGTTACCTCCTGTTAATGTAATAACCTTTGTCCTGTTAACATAATAGCTACTGCATTAACAGGAAAAATGTAATTAGACTGATGTCGTCATAAGAGTTCAAATTCAACACATAGCTGTCATCCATTGACAAATGTGGCTATTAAATATGGTGCAGCATCTAAAAAAAGGGATATGTATGGAAAAGGTCTTTGCTGATTATGGTAAATGGTTTGTTTTGTCAATCAGAGTGCTTCAGCATTATACCCAAATTACTTGGATTTTCAATAGGCTATATGTAGCATCCCTACCTGCACTGCCACGCTGAACTTTCCGTTTCTACCTGTTGAATTGCCTCAACGGCCAACCGGTCCATTTAGTCTAATGCAATGTCCTAATGTGCCATGTCAACGCCCTAGAATTAATGCCCTAGGGGCAACTGTCAGGGGTAGCTTGCTAGCAGACCCAAGTGCAGAACACAGAGGCAGATGAAGTTTAACTGATTTATTGCTAGGGGGTTCACCGGAGATGGGATGCAATAGGGCTGGCAGGAGACGGCTAGGCGGCGTAGTTGACAGAGGGAGTGAGGGTAGCAGGCAGGTAGACTAGCTGGGATCCTGAAATATGGGAGATAATACAGGCATTAAATGTTGCAGACACGAGGAAACTAACATAGACCGTATCAACTAGCAAAGTGAGCCGGCGAGTAGCTCCCACTAAGGCAGAAACAACAATCTGGCGATGAGTGGGAGGAAAGCCGGGGTTGATAAGCAGGAGAGTTGATGAGCTGATGGGAAACAGGTGTGTAGGCTGAGGAGCTGATGAGCCGATAGCAGGGAGGAGTGTAGGACCCAGGAAGGCGGCAGGAACAGGAACGCCCACACACACATACAAACACAGAGAGAGATAAAACTGGGGACATGCAACACAGGAGACACAGGCAAACATAAGGGGAGAGAGGGGCACGGCCGTGACTCTCTATGGGCTCTCTCTATGGCCCCCCCCCCACACCCCACGGGCCTGCACTGTCTATATTTACGCCCCTGATTCCAGCATTTGTATATAGAGTGATGGAATTGTTTGCACACACACTGTTGTATACTGGTGATCTAACCCTAACCCTACCACTACATGCGTAACCTTAACCCGTCACCTCCAAATTCTCTTCTAAGGTGTTTTCTTATTTGAGCGGAAGGCTTGCATTAGCACCTTTGGCAAACCATCATAGTACTAAGTGATCATCACTAAATGTTACCAAGTGTTTGTCTTACAATTGGGGAAACAGAAGCTAATTATTTCAAACACAAGAAACAGTAAAGATTTATTTCCCAAGCTTTCCGATGGGATTGTTTTTTTTTCTCTCCAGAAATTCGAATTCAATTCAACAGGCCATTATCTTTGCATTCAAAGGCCAGTTGAAATCTTTTCGAAATAAAAAAGCCCAATAGCATTCTCTGTCTTTTATATGTTCTAGCATACGTACAAACAGTCTCTTTTGCTGATATCAGAACATTCATTTCATGTTCACTTAATTGTGTGCTCTCTAAAAATGAACTATTGACGAAAGGGAAAAAAAAAAAAGCTCAATGCATTCAGGACAACAAACTGCGTATCTGGTTCCCATGGTGTTTTGGGCCATTATGTGCATGTTTATTCACTAGTCTGGTAATGGAAAATGGAGTGCACAGTAAATAATACACATGAATTCACAAGAGCGATGTTGCCTCCTATATGAATACACAACTCCCACACGTTAATGGGCTCTTGTCAAGACGCTGAGTGGAGGAGAACTCTGCCGTCTGTATCTATTTGCAAATGGTCAGAAAAGGATGGAGAGGTATGCGATTGGAGGTGGCGATTGTCGTGAAAGCAGTAGGATAATAGCAATGTCAAGCCGGCGCCTCCTTTACGGCCATGATAGATGACCACGGTTAATGATCCCAGCACCCCAAGAAGCTCGTTAACATGAGTGGGTATCCAAATCCACGAAAGCCTCCTCTCTCCAAGCCCCTCTAAACCCACCCCCCCTTCCACACCCTATAAAGAAGCCTGACCTAAGCACAAGGATTATATAGCTTTTATTGTAAACCAGTGGGAGAATAGATTATCTCAGCAGACACCATCATTACCGAGGAGATGGTCAAAGAGAGCTGGCCAATTATCCTGGATAACCACTTTAAGAAGCTTTATGAACATGCTCCCGAGTTAAAGGAAAGCTCCACCCTTGGATACTCTTACGCTGTTATGTATCATCAAGCCAGGATGTTTCAAAGCATTCCGGTCGTTATTTTGTGATGAAGTGTTGTGATATACTTTTTTGGTGTACCAACTTTCCCTCAACCGCCCTCAGCCTCGTCTATTTCCACCTCATTTCCTACATTTCCCAGTATGTATAGCATTCTGGTCTATTGAGGCTACTGTCGGTGGAGAAATTGGCGTCTCTGCCTCTTCTACGATGGATTTCTCCCTGTATGATTGTTGATCGACGGTGCAAAATGGAGAGTCTTACACCAGAGGGACTTACACCAAAAACAGCTGAAAAATCGCCATTGCAGCTACATTGGAAACATCTCCACACGTGACGCCACATCGTCTATGTTTGCATTCCTGTTTCATGATTATTACTGCAGGCCTCCTATTAAGTTGTGTCTTGCAAAAATGAAAGAAAAGAAACAAAGAAGCAGAGGTTGACGGAGATAGTGGAAGA
>OOFE01017670.1:7168-18729 GCA_900323365.1 Monocentris japonica | reverse complement strand
CTAGTGAGCAAATTTCATTTTAGTCTTTCTTGTCATGGATGGATTCATGTCTCACAAAAGTTGCTCTGACGCTTTTGAAGCATCTTTGATGAGTCAACGTGGCTGGTTTGTTTCATCACTAACAACTGGAGGGACGGACTATGTTTTAGTCTGGGATCCTTTTCTTAGCACTGAGAAGATTACTTTATGGGCTGATTTACTTACTTATTTATTTGATCAGGGCATTGCAATGCTGCTAGTGCAGTTTGAAGTGCAGTGCCTTGCTCAAGGGCACTTTGGTACAGTAAGTGATGCTGCTGTAGATAAACTACCTCACAACTGGAATATACCCTTCTGTCAGTACTGGCGATCAAACCAGCAACCTCTCTGGCATCAGTGAGGCCAAACCTGAAAAACTTGAACTTCTTTAACGGGTTGGAGCAAGTCATTTGGGCAATCTTCACTTCATTGTAAACAAATGAATGAAGATGTTTTTGGTGGTTTCGGGAAACTGGGACCAGCTGTGTTACGTCAGTGATCATCGCTCTCTGTCTCCATTATCTTGCCTTGTTCGGAGTCTCCCAAAGGGCTAATTGTCGGAGAATATTGGTTGACAGTTGGCTGATGTCATGGTCTGGCCAGTGAGTGTGGGGCAATGAAGAGTGAAGAGGTGTTGCTGCTTCCCATTCACTCCAACCTTTTCTCTGCAGTTCCAGGTCAACAAATTTAGGTCAGAGCACAATGCACTCTCTCTGTTAGACCATAGCAGGGTGCCAGAAGCCTTCACATGCTCCCCTCTGACCCTTGTCCCAAGCCTCCCCTCCTAACCACTCTCTCACACACCATTACACTTGGCAGGCCTACCAGCACACCCAATGACTTCTGGTCTGAGAGCCGTCCTGTACCTTAAAGCAGAGGAGGGAGTCACCGTGTGGCTAGAAATTAGAATTACACGTACACGGCAATTTGAGCCTTGATCTGTCTGAAAGAATGTTGCGTTTTGAAAACTCATCAAACGTCAAACCATTTCCCTTTTCTGCTATTCCACCTCAGCATGCAAGCTGTTGGGACCACTGCTGTACATCAGCTTGAACAGTTCAGCTTAGAAAGTCTAAAATCATTTTTTTGTTTGTTTGTTTGTTTTTACCTGTGCTTAATCCAGCTCACCAATCTTCTCCACTTACCGATGTCTCCTCTGGGGCAGTCTTGGCTGCTTACGTCCTTCTCTGATGGCTCATCCTTCAATTTCTACTCCTCGCAAGCTGTCTTCTATCTTGTCCAGATACCTGCCAGTCAAGCCAGAGCAATCTCTCGGTCTTATCCTCCTCTCCCTCACTTTACTTCTTCAATTCATGTCTCGGTGTATTTGGTTTGATGCCCTTTGGGTCCTCAGCCTTCTCTGCACCAATACGTTGCCATACCTGCAGCTCAAAGTAAGGGATGGCTCTGTCTCTATAGCTGACAGTTTCAGTGATGTCTGCATTAACATTAGACTCCAACATCCACAGCAGACTCCCACCTTCCATGGGATTTCCGATGTCTTTTACACTGACATAGCTGCTCCCAGATTTCCCCTTCTTCATCATCCATCTTCCTGAGCTCTTGTCTCCACTCTCTTTAGTCTTCAATACTCTTGTTTGTGTGCAGTTTGGCCAACCTCTCTGCAACCTATTTCAGCTGTTCCTCTAATTGTTTCAGTGCAACGAGAGCCTCCACCTCATTAATCATCTCCTCCATTCTTCTTTTTCTTCTTCTGCCATGTTGCTTGGTATTGCAGTTGCTTGTGATGTTGTTTCTTTCCCCCTGAGGAACTCCTTTGCATTCCATGGATTCAGTTTATTTTCTGCTCCCTTCTTTCTTCATCTCTTTGCTTTTCACCTGAGTAAAGGTGTTTCCTTTACTCCATTTCCTCTCTTGGGGTTTCTGTAGAAGTTCTCCATCCTCTCTTTGTCATGTCTGCTCAACCAGTTCTTCCAACTTCCATCTTTTCTGTCTCTCCTTTTCCCTCTCCAACTCTTGGAATCATAACTTCTTGTTTTTACTCTTCTCTCTGAGTTATATTCTATGACTCTTCCTGGCTTCCTGTTCCAATTATTTCAGTCTCTATCTTCTTTATATACTATCTTCTCTTTTGAAACCTTCTTGTTTTCTTCAGCTGGTCCTCGGACTGCTACAAACTGACCCCTTAAAATTTCAGAACTACCTGGCAAATCACCACATTTTTGTGAGGAAACACTTGAAAAGTTAATAATAATGGTAGTGGTAAGAGACATGTTCACTCAATTACTTCAACAGGAAACCAAAATCACCACTGATATCGGTGCGTAGCAATAACCTAGTTCAGCTTCATCTCAGAACTATAGTGCTTTTTCACTGCTAGATGTCACCGTTACGCGCCTACTGCTGACGTCACTTTTTATAAAAGGCAGCAGCCCTATGAGTGTGTGCTGTTCTCGCCGGGTGCGGTGGCGCGCGCCTGTAATCCAAGCTACTGGGAGGCTAAGGCTGGCGGATCGCTTGAGCTCAGGAGCTCTGAGCTCCAGTGGACTATGCCGATCGGGTGTCCGCACTAAGCTCGGTATCGATATGGTGCTCCTGGGGGAGCCCGGGACCACCAGGTCGTCTAAGGAGGGGTGCACCGGCACAGGTCGGAAACGGAGCAGGTCAAAGCCCCCGTGCCGCTCAGTAGTGGGATCGCGCCTGTGAATAGACGCTGTAGTGCAGCCTGAGTAATACAGCGGGACCCAGTCTTTTCATGCTTTGGTGACATTCAGTACATCGTCATGCCAGCACCATTACATTTATTCTCCTGCTTTGCTAAAAGTTATACAAGAAAGCATTACACTGTGTAATAGACAACTTGACATGTTTTAAATGTCATGACAGCTTAGGTTCAACCTGTTTAGCGCTTGTTTATCTCCTTATTCCTATGAGAAAGCCTCTTAAATTAGTGAGGGCTTTTCTTGTCCTACCTCCACCCGGAGCCGAGGAGTAGTAGCCATGACTCACACTAAATATTTCTCCTGATGCCCTGCAGGGGGCGCCAGTTGAGAGGACTTTTCTCAGCTACACATTTGAAGATAAATGCCATTTAGACGCTCCCAACTGTAAATGTTATGGTGGGTGAATGAAACCAGGCTGTCCCATCTCTGCCGCTCCACCTAGACTAGGTGCCACCTCATCCTCATTGGGAAAACAAGTGACCCATTGGTTAAAATTTAGTCATGAATTTAGTCATTCACACACACGGGCTCATGTGAAAGGGTGGCGGTGGCACAAAGTTGCATTTTCAGCTCATTTTTAATCATTGGCAGTATGACGGGCTGACTTGGAGGAAAATGTTCACTGATCTGCTCAATTTTATGCATACAAAGGAGACATCTGACTGTTGTCACGAAAGGCAGAGACCCTTCATCATCCACATCACACTCCTCACTTGATAAATGGTTTTGGTGCTCTATCTGTTGAGCTGTGCATCAGTTTTGCCTTTATCAGTGTTTTAGTGTTGACAGGTTTGATCTACTGAAATGAGAAGGTGCAGCAACTTGCCAAATAAATAGATAAATGGAGTCACATAGTGTTGGGCCTCCACAAAGCACCAGAGGCTGAAGTGGAGCTTGGCATTGATTCTACAATATCTGGAGGGTTGTGACACCATTCTTCCAAAGAAATTCACTCTTTTGTTGTTTTGGTGATGCTGGTGGAAAACGCTGTCTCGGGTGTCATTTCAGAACCTGTATTTGTTCAGGCTGAGATCTGGTGACTTAGCTCACCATGGCAGATGCTTCACATTGTTTTATTGCACTCTACTTCCCTGTCAGTGCCATGCACTGTCATCCTGGAATAGATTGCCATCAGGATATAAATACTTCACCATAGCATAAAGGTGATTGTCATTTGCCTTGTTCCTTGATGTACTGATTAATGAAAAGGTGGGTAAACTACAACCTCCAATCAGTGATCATCATAAGGCATCATGAGACACCAATAACAACAAAAATCAATTATACTTTCAGAAAAACATTCTCTCTGTTCTTCCCCTTTAAAGATCCCACCTTATGTTGTATACTAGGAATCTATGGTCTTGAAGGTTAATGGTAAAGTGGGTTTAGGTGGGCTTACTCTCCACTGCATCTCTGCCTTGCTTGCTATGTCCCCAGGGCCCTATGTTCCCAGGGCCCAATGTTCCCAGGTTCTATGTCCCAGGGTTCTATGTTCCCAGGGTTCTATGTCCCAGGGCTCTATGTTCCCAGGGCCCTATGTTCCCAGGGTTCTATGTTCCCACAGCCCTCCACATCCCATTGGGGTCATAATCAGATTCAAGTCTGCATTACAACTCTGTGATGTTTTATTTCTCTTAGTAAGATTTCTTGTTTGTGTGTGGCTCTGAAGTAAGCAGCCTCCTGAATTTCCTGAGCACGATATGTAGTTACAGCAAGACTACAGAGTGTGTTCAGTGCTATTGGTTTACAGTTCAAGCAAAAAATTAAAGAAAAACAATTTGTCACGTTTATAAAAAATGTTCAAAGGTTGTTCAAATGCTGAACAGTACTCAAACCTGCAAATGCAGCTTTTCTTTTCACCGCTAGATGTCACCGAAGCGCGCCTCTTGATGACGTCACCTTTTTAAAGGCCAATAGCCCTATGAGTGTGTACTTCTCTCGCCGGGTGCGGTGGCGCGCGCCTGTAATCCAAGCTACTGGGAGGCTGAGGCTGGCGGATCGTTTGAGCTCAGGAGTTCTGAGCTCCAGTGGACTATGCCGATCGGGTGTCCGCACTAAGCTCGGTATCGATATGGTGCTCCTGGGGGAGCCCGGGACCACCAGGTCGTCTAAGGAGGGGTGCACCGGCCCAGGTCGGAAACGGAGCAGGTCAAAGCCCCCGTGCCGCTCAGTAGTGGGATCGCGCCTGTGAATAGACGCTGTAGTGCAGCCTGAGTAATACAGCGGGACCCAGTCTTTTCATGCTTTTTCGAGCACTGTATTCGAACAATCACCGCCATTAATGTAACATAATTTACAATATTATCACAATATTGTGATAAAACCAGATGCATTTGGTAGGCTCAAGACTGCTTCCTGCAGGATGTGTGAGGACATTACCAAGCTTTTCCTGAACACTGCCAAAGAAATCCATTGGTAGGCGCTGTTTTACCAGCAGGTGCACACTAATAAGATATCCAAATGTGAAGGTATGAACAAAATTAAAAGGGCACCTCATAAATCTAACAGCTCTTTTCTGAAAACAATCATCTCTTTTCATGAAACTATTTGTAATGGGGATTGTTGCTATCACCTTTTCAGTTTCTGAGGACACTCTGGGAAAACACTTGAAATGCTGAAATGTTGCCAACCAGACACAACAGACACAAAAATTACATGAACTATTTTTAAATTTTATTTCTTATTTACACTGGTTTACAGCTCATGGTCTTCAGGGTGGTAAAGTTCGCTCATCAGTCGGTAGATGTATGAGGGTGCATTTCCGCCAATATTGGAGATGAAAAGCGTGATAAGCTCAGGTGGGACGTAGTCGAACACCGGACAGTGCACATTCACCTTCGAGAGAATCTCACCTAAAAGACAAGTGGTTAATGGTGAATTCCATCTAAACTGGCTTTAACGTTGTTATTTTGCAAAAGATAATGAACATTTCTACTCATGATTAAACTTAGTCAGGCAGGTCCATTTACACTCAGGTGAGGAGTGTGAGCATTACCTTCAGTGAATGGGAGCACCTCATGCGGGGAGACAAACTTGTGGAAGGTATCCTCTTCATTTGGGAACTAAGGACACAAAAACACTTAAAATCACTGTGTGTCGTCAACGATGGCGAGTACAATGTCTTGTAGTGGTCAATACTTTTTGATTTGTTACCTGAGGCGAGAGCTTGAACATGGGAGCACACACAATGAGGGGTGTTGAGTGGTGCTTGGCCGCTAGTGCTAAAGTATGCGTTCCATTGACGGCCCTCAGCCCTCCATTCGCTAGGACTGTCTGTGTACCAATGATGACCTGAGAAGAGATCACCATAAAACTTACCTAGGGGCTCTGATAGGACCATGACTATTTTCAAGTGTTTATAGTGGAATGCAGTGGATCTCTAATTTTTCCCCCCAGCCGATGACCCCTTGACCCCACTGTTTTTTTTTTCTGTTAAACCTTCCCAACCTAGCCACAAGGGCCCCTATCCCACCCCAAAACCCATGTCAGCACAACATAAAGAGAAAACAGGAAGGAAAATATAATTTAATGAGGTAAATGCCAAAGCAATGCAATGCAATGCAGTACAAAAATGCAATGATCAATTAGTAACTTTTCAAGGCACCACATTTCAGTATGTGTGGCGGCACGTTGGGTACCTGCCTCAGGTTGGGAAAGCGTTGGGAAAGTGTGACATGTACCTTGTTAACACGAGACATCACTGCAAATATGGCAGCGTCTGCAATCACGGTCGTTTCAATGTCAGCTTTTGAGAGACTGGTTGCCATTTCATGTCCCTGGTGAGAGTCGAACAAAGATCAGATCAGAATAAAAACAATCATCTTATATCATTTCAGTATCACAAAGGAAGCAGCATTAACAGGATACAGCTTATCCATTAGGACCAGCTAATGTCCTTGTTTTTCGCATTACATAAACACATATTCCAACATCGGTGTTGTCATCTTGTATATTTGATGTCTTCAAAAGGAAGTTACTCAAGGTACCTGGCAAAAGGGAGCGCACTCCGCCACAATGACGTGGAACTTGCGTTTGCGCGCAGCATCTTTGAGGAAGGCCTCGACAGTGCGTGAACGGCCGATGGTCATGATGACCTCATTAGAGTGGATGTGCTCCAGGGCCTGCATTGCAATGTTGTCTGTCGTTCCCTCTGCGATTAAGTCCGGTAAGGAAATATATAAGAACATCAATTAACCAGCAACAAGAAAGCGCTTTGTGTTTTGATTAGGGGAGGTCAAACTCAGCAAAAAGGAGCGATAACGAGATTCTGTACTAAAGCATCTTACCTAGCTCTGTTAGCAATTCATTGATAGCCTCTATGACATTGGCTTTGAGGGTGGCAAAATGCTGTCTGAAGTTCTCCTCGCTGAGTCCTCCTGAAGTCAGCAGCTTGTGGAGAGACTCCTGTTGGTCTGTCTCTTCACTGCTACCACGGGACCTGCAGAAAAAAAGTAGGATACAAACAAATGGAGAGAGGTATTTTGCAAAGCCTAGCCAGAAGGGAAAAGTTGCCTCCACAAAATGAGAACCCGGTGAACCTCTGCTACACTTGGCGATAAAGTTCAGAGCTTAAAAACTCTTGTTGCTTGATGCCTATAGGTCACGTTGTCCACCGTACTGAAGAAAGAATCTTAACCCATCTGATTTCAATGATCTTATAAGTTGCCTTGACACAGGATGGATCCAGATCAGAATAGCTCAATATCCCTGGGCCGTGTATGTTAAAGGGGTAGTGAATGTGCAGTTGTTGGAGAAAACAATGGTCCATCTAATCCCTCAGGCCTCACCTGGCATATTCCTCTCTAATGATCTTCAGCACCCGTCTAACCATATTACCAACAGTGGTTTCTGAGGGCTGGGCAGCAGTCATCCTCCTCCCCTCTTTGCGGATAATTTCCATCAGATCGCCTAAAGCAGAAAATGTTTTAGGGATAAAAAAACAAAACAAAAACAGAATATCTCTGAATACTTAGGCTGATCTATCTGATTGAGCTCTCATTTAAAATATGGTCCTTGGTGTCTACTTCTAAATTTGTTGTTTTGCCAAGGGTATATTAAAAAACCCAGTCTCTTGAAAGGTTAACCTACACACTATCACCATTAAAAACACTTTGACAGCTGTCAGTTGACTGTCAAGCGGGTATTAAACGTTAAACAGCTACAACAGATCTGGGAACACATAAATGCCTCTAACGAAAGTTTTCACACTCATTTTGCTGGAGCTCAACAGTAGAGGATCAGCTGACGTTAACAACCTGCGCTGCTCCATCGGGCCTGGGCTGTTATTCTGCGGAGCAAAGCTGTAGTTTCTCGGGCAGTTTCTGCCGAGCCGCGCAGCGGTCCTGTCCCGCTGCCTCCGCGCTTCAGGTCAGCTAGAAAGGCTTCAACTCTCTCCGTCAGGTCAGTTTCCTTATCTGCTCCCGGCATTATTGTTCTCCAAATTACTTACTCTCTGGGTAAAAAATTTCAACACATTCGCATCGCAAGTATGTTTTCACGCGGAAGTATATTAGGAGAGTTTCCGGGTGAGTGTGACTGGGCCTTCTTCTGATTGGTGGACCACAGCCTTTTTGTTGACGCAGTAAGCCACGAGAGATCGAGGCTTTTAGAGTAGTTGGGAGGTGTCTTGTGTCTAAACCACTTCTAACATCACTGTAACGCAGGCATAAAGTGGCGTATTGTTGGTATAAAACGGTAGTAACATACCACTGGATTAAAAAGAAAGAACGCAAATGTTGAATAGATTTGATTTTTAATATTTTTATATTTTAACATGATGCCTAATTGTCTATCTGCATGTAGAAATGTCCTTGTATTAGTAACAGTACCAAATATAAAATGTTCATTGCAAACACGGGAATTTCCTATGATGTCCTCCGTCCAGTCGCTTCTTCTAATAGCTTGCAACCAGAGGAGTCCATGGTTTCAAATTGTTTTGCTGATTGTATTCTATAAAAATGAAGTTACCGATTTCGGCTCTTTACATTTTGGCAGCCAACAGCTCAACAGGACATTTCTATATTGTTTTTGGCTCTCTAATAGCAAGGCTGACAAAATATCGATCTATAGGTATGAGAGATAATTTTCTATTAGATTTTAGATTAATATTTAAATTGACTGCTATGCGTCACGGGTGTGCGTTTACCGGGTGTTTTACAACGGCTTCGAATGCGACTCAGCCAATCAGAACTGAAGACCGGAAGCGTCAGTGTCACAATTCCATCCTTTCTAGAACACTTGGACGTTTGCAGAAGGAACCCCTGCAGTGTGGAGGCAACATGTGGTCTGCGTGATAATCTATGGTGACTGATGCCTTATGAAGAAAAACATGTTCTTTAAATATCATGTACATCGGTAACACTTTGACGTTTTTCTAACTATGGCACTCGTGTTCATAGTATACGTCATACTATTGCTCTGGTGTACATACCGTTTTTGTCCCTTTTACAGATTCGAGCCCCTGTAAATGCTCTGAACATGCTGTCAATCATGGATTTACATAACATCTGCACTTTGATGAACACTTGAAAAAAAAAAAAAATCAAGAATCAAACCCGCCTTTCAGAACCATGGGTGCAGACATTAGCCTTAGCAGTCCCGTGGGAAAAATATACATCTTGCACCATCACTAATGTAAATCCATCCAATATTTTATTGAATAAAAGCCCAACACAAACTTTTACAAAATGTATCAATCAACATAAAAATCATTGATTGCGCACAACGCGCATGTTCACTGTTAAAAATGTCCCCATGACAGATGCCTTAATTAAACCCTGTCAATTAAGCTGAAATATCTGCAACCACCCACATTCTCATGTAACCCCAGTCTTTTAATTAATTTCAAAGAAGAAAAAAAAAGCACACTGGATGGATGTTAAAGTATTGTAATTGGGAACTGATACCTATGACCAGTAAGAAAATGTCACCTGTCAGTGCGTACAGAAAAGAAGCGTACGACTCAATGTAACACATCCTAGAAAAAGTTGGAATACTTTACATTTCCCTTCAAAACCTTCACCTACTGCAATCTGGCAAGGGAAACTGGCAGGATTATATTCATTTACCAGCCTGAATTGTATCATAGAAAATGGCTGACATGGAAATAATTGATTGCCACACATGATGCTGTAAATTCTTTCCTCAGCCATATTCATAAATCCTAAATTTATGCAAGGTTTTTGGTTTCTGGCAAGTTTGACTGGTGATGTAAATGCATGATGTAGTAAATTTATGTCCATCTTTTTTTAAAAACAAAATTAGAACGTTCAAGGGTTGATAGAGGTGACCGAATTTATATCTAAGAGGATACTTCTCTCCCTGATACAAACCCCCCCAAATACCTGTAGAAGCAACTACGTAGCATTTACAATATGAAAATAAACTAAAAGACACTGTCAAATTTAGCTACCAAACATGAATGCAAATTAAGTGACATAACACGGAAGTTCAGTGGTTGCCAATTTTCTCTTCAAGGTAACAACAATCCACTATTCAAATAAGCCTTCACTTGGTAAAAGGGCACCAAGGATCTAGTTTACTTGACATGGCAAAGAATTTGTACATCAATAGAAGGGCAAAAGACATTCTCTCATGGCACATCCATTCAAACTGAGCTCAAAATCAAACACAACTGTTCAATTGATTGAAGCAACAAGTTCTTATTCAGTAAGCCGCAACATTCAAAACAGTGCAGACAGAAACGTGAGGTACCACGGAAACCGACATATCTCACTTGTGTCTGAAATGTGTCTCCCATGTCTCACAGTGCATTTCTCCCTACAGCGCTTTTCATGTTTCAAACCACTAAATAAGCAGGTGTATCATTTTTTTTTTTCAGAGGACAACCATAGTACTCTTTCTCTCGCAGCCCTGAAAACTAGAGTTTGAGCCCCTCAACCCCGCTTGCTGTTGTTTGCTGAAGCTAGTCCAAAGAGGGTGGATGTTGGGATGTGTTGGCTGACTGGTAGGCAGCTTCCCCTGAGGTAAGGAGCTAGGGGCTGCCTTACTCAATCAGCTTCTTTGCCTTGAAAAAGCGCCGTAAGTAGAAGACCTGCCAGGTCGCCAGGCCGATGAGACAACACATGGAGAAAATGCTGAAGTACAGGACACGCGTGTTGGTGGACTCTGGGGAAAATGGAATGGGATAGGTTGTCGCATTATTCGTCACAGAGACAAAGTAATACTTTCGTCCACTGGACTGACCAACAAAAACAAACACCCTAGAGTCCTCTTCCTTTAAGTAATTAAAATCTGACAGATCCTTAAACAAAATTACAATGTGTGTAGCCTCTAAGAGAGAATATCAAATTATGGACCAAGCTGTTCCCCAATTCCCATCCCCTAATGGCCATTTACGTGCCATTTCTGCAACTGACTAATTCCACAGTTTTCTTACCATTAGTATCCCGCATCTCCTCCTCTCTCTTCTTCATGTAAGCAAAGTCATTGACGATGGACTCTGATAGGTCCTCCAGTCGCCTCAGCTCAACCTCAAGAGGCTTCAGCTTCTCCACCTTGGCAATCTGAAGGGACATAATAGACACTATTAAAGACAACCAACATGTGAAGCCTGAGGAGTCACTGGATTCAGTCGATCTAGATCTTCTCCATTGATGCTTCTATAGAAAAGGGTGGAAATATTATAAGAAAATCTGAAGAAATTTAACTCATTTGAAACTTTAAGCAGTGTTATAATACACTTGGTCCAGCAGGTTGTACCGCAGGATGTACTTCCTGCGGCAGCTGAGTAAGTTCAACCTGCCAAAGACAATGATGGTGCACTTCTACACCTCCATCATTGAGTCCATCCTCACCTCCTCCATCACCATCTGATACGCTGCTGCCACTGCCAGGGAC